>JAJIBD010005472.1:0-75363 GCA_021461705.1 Cryptotis parvus | reverse complement strand
TTATAACTTCATTTTTCCTAATAGCTGCATAGTATTCCATTGTGTAGATGTACCAAAGCTTTTTTATCCAGTCATCGATTTTCGGGCACTCTGGTTGCTTCCAGATTCTGGCTATTGTGAATAATGCTGCTATGAACATAAAAGTAGGGATGGTGTTTCCGCTGCATATTTTGGTTTCCCAAAGTAGATTCCCAGGAGTGGTATGGCTGGGTCAAATGGGAGTTCAATTTCTAGTCTTTGGAGGAATGTCCATATTGTTTTCGAGAAAGGCTGTACCAGCCGGCATTCCCACCAACAATGGATGAGTGTCCCCTTTTCCCCACATCCACGCCAGCACTTGTTGTTCTTGCTCTTTTGAACATGTGCCAGTCTCTGTGGTGTAAAGTGGTATGTCATTGTTGTTTTGATTTGCATCTCTCTGATGATTAGTGATGATGAGCATTTTTTTCATATGTTTTTTTGGCCATTCGAATTTCTTCCTTGCTGAAGTTTCTGTTCATTTCTTCTCCCCCATTTTTTGATGGGGTTGTTTGTTTTCTTCTTGTAAAGTTCTACCAGTGCCTGATATATCCTGGATATTAACCCCTTATCAGATGGGTATTGGGTGAATATTCTTTCCCATTCTGTGGACTGCTTTTTGTATCTTAGTCACTGTTTCTTTTGAGGTGCAGAAGCTTTTTAGTCTCAGGTAGTCCCATATGTTTATGTTTTCTTCTAGTTGCTTTGTTAGTGATGTTTCACCTTTGAAGATGCCTTTAGCTTCAATGTCGTGGAGGGTTTTTCCTATATTTTCTTCAATGTACTTTATGGATTCAAGTCTGATATTCAGATCTCTAATCCATTTTGATCTGATTTTTGTGCATGGTGTTAGACACAGGTCCAAATTCATTTTTTTACATGTCGCTGCCCAGTTTTCCCAACACCACTTGTTGAAGAGGCTTTCCCTTACTCCATTTTGGACTCGTTGCACCTTTATCAAAGATTAAATGATCATATGTTTGAGGTTGGGTGTCAGGATACTCAATTCTATTCCATAGGTCCACAAGTCTGTTTTTATTCCAATACCATGCTGTTTTAATTACTACTGCCTTGTAGTACAGTTTGAAGTTGGGAAGGTGATGCCTCCCATCTTCTTTTTCCCGAGGATTGCTTTAGCTATCCTTGGGGGTTATTGTTCCATACAAATTTCAGGAGTAGTTGGTCAATTTCTTTGAAGAATGTCATGGGTATCTTTATAGGGACTGCATTGAATCTGTACAGAGCTCTCGGGAGTATTACCATTTTGACAATGTTGATTCTCCCCCATCCATGAGCAGGGAATATGTTTCCATTTCCTTGTGTCCTCTTTTATCTCTTGGAGCAGTGTCTTGTAGTTTTCTTTATACAGGTCCTTTACACACTTGGGTAGGTTGATTCCTAGGTATTTGATTTTCTGTGGCACAATTGTGAATGGAATTGTTTCCTTAATATCCCTTTCTTCTCTTTCGTTATTTGTATATAGGAAAGCCACCGACTTTTGGGTGTTGATTTTGTATCCTGCCACTCTACTATATGTATCTATTGTTTCTAGGAGTTTTTGGGTAGAGAGTTTAGGGTTCTCTAGGTATAATATCATGTCATCTGCAAATAATGATAGCTTGACTTCTTCCTTGCCTATCTGGATGCCCTTGATGTCCTTTTCTTCTCTGATTGCTATGGCAAGTACTTCCAGTACTATATTGAATAAAAAGGGTGAGAGTGGGCAACCTTGTCTTGTCCCTGATCTCAGGGGGAAGGCTTTCAACTTTTCCCCATTGAGAATGATGCTCGCTGTGGGCTTTTGGTAGATGGCTGTAACTATCTTGAGGAAAGTCCCTTCAATTCCCATTTTCTGGAGGGTTTTAATCATGAACGGGTGCTGGATCTTATCAAATGCTTTCTCTGCGTCTATTGATAGGATCATATGGTTTTTATTTTTTCTTTTTATTGATATGATGTATTATGTTGATTGACTTGCGAATGTTGAACCATCCTTGCATTCCCGGGATGAATCCTACTTGGTCATGATGTATAATCTTCTTGATGAGTCTTTGGATTCTGTTTGCTAGTATTTTGTTGAAGATCTTAGCATCCGTGTTCATCAGGGAGATTGGTCTGTAGTTTTCTTTCTTTGTGTTGTCTCTCCCTGCTTTGGGTATCAGGGTGATATGTGCCTCATAGAAGCTGTTTGGGAGTGTTTCTGTTTCTTCTATTTCCTGGAAGAGCTTGAAAAGGACTGGCAGTAGGTCCTCCTTAAAGGTTTGTTAGAGTTCACTTGTGAATCCGTCTGGACCTGGGCTTTTGTGTTTGGGCAGACTTTTAATTACTGTTTCTATTTCCTCAATGGTGATAGGCTTATTCAGGTATTGGAGGTCTTCTTGTTTCAGCCGTGGGAGGTTATAGGACTTCAGGAATTTATCCATTTCTTCTAGATTCTCATGTTTCACGGCATACAGGCTCTCAAAGTAATCTCTGATGATCTTTTGGATTTCTGTGGTTTCTGTTGTGATGTCACCCTTTTTATTTCTGATTCTGTTTATTTGGGTTCTCTCTTTCCCTGTCCTTACAAGTCTTGCCAATGGTTTGTCAATCTTGTTTAACTTTTCATAAAAACAGCTCTTGGTTTCATTAATCTTTTGGATTGTTTTTTTTTGGTTTCCAACTCATTGATTTCCTCTCTAAGTTTTATTATTTCCTTTTTTTCTGCCTGGGTTGGGCTCCTTTTTGTTGGTCTTTTTCTAATGTCTTCAGCTGTGTAGTCAGGTTATTTATGTGGGCCCTTTCTTGTTTCCTGATGTATGCTTGCAGAGCTATAAACTTCCCTCTTAACACGGCTTTTGCCGTGTCCCACAAGTTCTTATAATTGGTGTCTTCATTTTCATTTGTTTCCAGAAATCTTTGGATTTCCTGTTTGATTTCTTCTATGACCCATTTGTTGTTCAGGAGTGAGCTGTTCAGTTTCCAGGTGTTTGGTTTGACTCCCCTGTTTCTGTGTACGGTTAACTTCCATTTTCAGTGCATCATGGTCTGAAAAGATAGCTGACACAATTTCTATCTTTTTATTTTATTGAGGTATGCTTTGTGGCTCAGCATGTGGTCTATCTTGGAGAATGTTCCATGTGCACTAGAGATAAATGTGTATTCAGCTTTTTTGGCATGAAAAGCCCTGTATATATCCACTAGCTCTCTTTCTTCCATTTCTTCCTTGAGGGCCAATATTTCCTTGGTGAGTTTCAGTCTTTTTGATCTATCCATCGTTGATAGAGCAGTGTTGAAGTCTCCAACTATTATTGTGCTACTGTTAATGTCTTCTTTGAGGTCTCTTAGCAGTTGTTTTATATATTTTGCTGGCCCCTCGTTGGGTGCATATATGTTTAGTAGTGTAATTTCTTCCTGGTGTACATACCCCTTAAGTAATAAGAAATGGCCTTCTTTGTCCCTTCTAACCTTTTTTCAGCCTGAAGTCTATGTTATCTGATACTAATATGGCCACACCAGCCTTTTTGGAGGAGTTGTTTGCATGGAGAATGGTCTTCCACCCTTTGATCTTGAGTCTGTGTTTGTTCTGATTATTCAGATGCGTTTCTTGTAGACAGCAGAATGTTGGGTTCAATTTTTTTAATCCATTTTGTCACTCTGTGTCTCTTAATTGGTGCATTTAGACCATTGACATTGAGAGAGATTATTGTCATTGGATTTTTGTGTCATCTTTCTGTTTGTGCTTGTTGTGCTTATGGGTTTGGTCGTATTACAGTAGACCCTTCAGACCTTCTTTTAAGGTTGGTTTTGAGTCCATGAAGTTCCTGAGTTGTTGCTTATCCATGAAGTTGTGTATCTTTCCTTCATATCTGAATGTGAGTCTGGCCGGGTAAAGAATTCTTGGTGAGGCCTGCAGTTCATTGAGTCTTTTCACAATATCCCACCATTGTTTTCGGGCTCAGAGTGTTTCATCAGAGAAGTCTGCTGTAAATCTTAGAGATGTTCCTTTGTATGTGATTTTCTTCTTTGATCTTGCTGCTTTCAGTATTCTATCTCTATCTATAGCTTTTTGTCATTTTTATTAAGATGTGTCTTGGAGTATTCTTTTTGGGGTTTCTTTTTAGCTGGTATCCTACGGGCCTCCTGGTTCTTGAGGCAAGCGTTCTTTAGTTCTGGGAACTTCTCAGCAATTATGGCTTTGACAGTTTCTTCTTCATCAGTGTTTTCTTCTTGGCCTTCTGGGACCCCAATGATCTGTATGTTGTTTCTTCTGGCTTTGTCCCGATTATCTCTTGTTGTCTGTTCGGTAATTGTGAGTCTTTTTTTCTATCTTCTGGTGTTATGTAGCGAATCTTTGGAACTCGTCCTCGAGATCACTAATTCTTTCTTCAGTAGCTATTATTCTGCTATGCTGGCTTTCCATTGTGTTTTTCTTTCATTTACCTCATTTATAATAACTGTCATTTCCATTTGCATTTTCCTCACTTCTTCTATCATGTCCTCTTGTATTTTATTGAGTTTGCATTCCATTGCTTCCTTGAATTCCTTATGAATTCTTAACATTTCTTTCCGAAATTCCTTATCAGAGTGGTTATACAACTCATTGGTATTGCTTGGCTCATCTGGACTAGTGATTTCACTCACAGAGCTTGATGGAATTTTGCGTTGCTTTACCATTATGACTATTGTAGGTTGCAAATATGGGGTCTTGGGGAACTAGATAGTACAGTTAGTAGGTGTCTGGTCTGTTTGCAGAGTTTGGGTGGGTAGCAAGGATGTAGGAACCAAGGTTCACTGGTACCTCATGCAAGATAGGTAGTAAGAGGGTCGCCTGGACGCACTACGGCCCCTCGCGGTTTTGAGTTTTGGGATGTTTTAGGAAGTGCAGGGCTCAAAGGGTCCACAGTGAAACCAAGGCAAACTGCCTTGGTTCCCGTTGATGGAGTTTCCGCTCTTCCCTGGGGCAACTTGGGTCCGCGGAGACGCAGGGGGTCAAGCACACACCTGTGGGGAAGACTGATGCTGGGGGAGACTGCCGCCGGTCCCGGAAGCGCAGGGCTACTATTTTGCTTTTTTTTTAATTTTTTATTATACCATCGTGAGACATACAATTACAAAGGTGTTCACAATTGGTTCTTGGTAATACAGTATTCCAGCACCCATTCCTCCACCAGTGCCCCATTTCCACCACCAATGTACCCCACCCCTCCCACCCACCCCCAGGCTGCCTCAACAGCAGGTAGCCCTGTTTCCTCTCTTTCTCTCTTTGTCTCTCTCTCTGCATCTCTCTCCCTCTTGTTTTACATTGTGGCTAGCCCTGCAGATATTTAGAATTTATCACTTAACTCTCTTTGTGTATATTCAATGGTGAGTTTTAATCTGCCATTACCATTTCCCACATTTAGTAAAACACTGGTGTCTATTTATATCCTATTAATGAATGCAGTCATTCTATATCTGTCCTTTTCCTTCTGACTAATTTCACTCAGCATGATAGTATCCATGTCCATACATTTGCAGGTAAATTTCATAATTTCATCTTTTCTGACAGCTGCATAGTATTCCATAGTGTAGATGAACCACAGTTTCTTTAGCCAGTCCTCTGTTCTCGGGCATTTAGATTGTTTCCAGATTCTAGCTATAGTGAATAGCACAGAGATGAAAGAAGCACAGATAGTGTTTCTGCTATGTGTTTTTCTTTCTCTCAGGTATATTCCCAGTAGTGCTATTGCTGGATCAAATGGGAGCTCAATGTCTAGTTTTCGGAGGAATGCCCATATTGTTTTCCAAAAGGGCTGGACCAGTCGACACTCCCACCAACAGTGGATGAGAGTCCCTTTTTTCCCCACATCCACGCCAGCACTGGTTGTTCTTGCTGTTTTGGATGTGTGCCAGTCTCTGTGGTGTGAGATGGTACCTCATTGTTGTTTTGATTTGCATCTCCCTAATGATTAAAGATGAAGAGCACTTTTTCATATGCATTTTGGCCATTCGAATTTCTTCTTTTTTGGAAGCTTCTGTTCATTTCTTCTCCCCATTTTTTGATGGGGTTGGCTGTTTTTTTTCTTGTGAAGGGCTACCAATGCCTGATATATCCTGGATATTAGCCCCTTGACATCTATTTTATGATCAATAAATATTTATAAAGTAGTGGTGTCCTTTGCTATTTTTTGGTGGATTGTGGAACTGCTGTAATTTCACAGTCTTTCATATTGGACTATTACTCATTTTTTAAAATTAAATGTCATTGTTTCTTTACCATTCATTTGCTTTCTACTTTGACTTTTTGAAAGATTTAGAGTTGCTTTTTATGTATTTTAAAGTGTTTCAAAGAGGAAACTTCAGGAAAAAGCTTTCAGTACCTCTAATCTTAGTAATCTAAAAAGAAAAAACAAATATTTTCAGAATCAATGTAATCTAGGAAGTGAATTTTATTTTTTATTCAGCTTGACTTTTGCTATTGAAAAACGAATCCAAAAACTAATTCTCCCAGGGTATTTTAAACTATGCTCCCGATGGAGAGAAATACTTCCCAACTCCCCCTCTGGAAAGATGTCTGATTAAAAGTGAATATTTGGGGGCTGGAGTGATAGTACAGTGAGTAGGGCATTTGCCTTGCACACAGCCAACCCAGGTTCGATCCCTAGCATCCCATATAGTCCCCTGAGCACTTCCAGGAGTAATACCTAAGTGGAAAGTCAGAAGTAACATCTGAGTTTCTCCAAGCGTGGCTCAAAAAGACACAAAAAAATACATCACTATCACTATCACTATCTTCCCGTTCATCATCTATTTGCTAGAGCGGGCACCAGTAATATCTCCATATGTCCTGTCTCATGCTAGTAGAACCCAAAGGCATCTGCTTGCTCCAGGAACATAAAGAGCCTCAAACCATTATATTAGGTCATGGGAATGACCTAATATAAATGTTACTGGTATTTTGCATATCAAATACAAATGAGCAGCTTGCCAGGCTTGCCATGCAGGTGGCATACTCTTGTAGTCACCTCTAAATAAAACATTTATCGATGAACTGCACAGCCACTTGCGGCCGTGCGAGGCCGGGCTGTGATAGTCTGATCTGCTGGGTGGAGTGAGAGGGAAGTCCGAAATGTGGAAAATGGCGGCCCCCATGGAGTGGGGAGTCGTCTGGCTTGTTGTGAGGCTCTGCTGTGGTGGCAGGCCAGAGCTAGAACCCGCCATGCCTCCCGGGCACCTTATGAGTGGCTGGGCACAGGGAGAGCAAGTAACAGCTCTGCCCCATGTCTGAGAGTCTCTGGTTCAGCATACCTGGGCCGGATTGAAAAAAAAATCTGCTGCAGGGTGGGTATGGATGATCCGGGCTGTGATAATCTGGTCTGCTGGGTGGAGTTGTGACAAGAGGGAAGTCGGGGTGATAGCCCAGCAGGTAGGGTGTTTGCTTTGCACGTCAGCTGGCCTTTTGCTGGCCCAGGTTTGATCCCCGGCATCCCATATGGTCCCCTGAACACCGCCAGGTGCTGAGTGTTCCTGAGTGCAGAGCCAGGAGTAACCCCTGAGCATTGCCGGGTGTGGCCAAAAAAAAAAAAAATACATATAAATAAACAAATATTTGGTATCCTGAGGTTGGGGAGACCTGTTTATTCTTTCTTTTTTTTCTTTTCCTTTCTTTGCATGAACATAATTAATTTCTCATTTATTTGATGGAATAATATTAAAATTAAAACATTTGTTTTCAATAATTGTTGTCATACATTTTTAATTAATATTGAAATGGACGATAAACTATTTAACACAATTTTTTTTTTTTTGCTTTTTGGGTCACACCCAGCAATGCTCAGGGGTTACTCCTGGTTCGCCACTCAGGAATTACTCCTGGCGGTGCTCAGGGGACCATATGGGACGCCGGGAATCAAACCCGGGCTGGCACAGGGCGGCTGCATGCAAGGCAAACGCCTACCCGCTGGGCTATCACTCTGGCCCCCACAATTGTTATTTTGAAGACTGTGTATTAGGTGTTGTTTTAAATTGCTAATTCTGTAGGATACATATCTAGCTTCATAAATTTTCAATATATAACACTAGTACTACTATAATACTTTCAAGATATTGAACTAGTTATATCTATGAAAGGCAAAATTTCATGGATTTAAATCCCTTGTACAGTATTATTTGTTCTGAAACTAACTCTAGTTTTATAGGGTTTAATTTTGAACACCAGGATAAATGAAGGGAAGGGAAATCAAAACTTCCTGGTTTTTGAGGGGGAGAAAAAAAAAATCTTGCTTTCTAACTTCCTATGAAAGGCAGTATTGTTCACTACCAGTAGTAAGTCCAGGGAAAGCAGGACCTTGCCATTTCATACTTAGGCTTGTTTTTATTTTTAAAGAATGTCGGGAAATTGTGGAAATCAATATTTTTTCATTCTTTCCTCCCCTCCCCCAATACCTCATGGATTCCGACCTTTTTCTTTAAACTGGTTTAGTATGTGTTTCCTTTCAAATGAGCCATTGACCCAAAAATAAGTTTGATTTTCTTTTTCCATGGTCCTTTCTAAAGAATTCTGTTAATAGCATACTAAACTGGAATACAAATTTACTGAATAAGTGCTTTGAATTCTTGACAACTTTAAAATAAAGAAGACAGAAAGTAATATTTCATAGAATGAAATTGGGCGGTTGGAATAAAGGAAAGGAATGTAACAGTATGGCTAATGTGATCAACATCTTCCAGTAAGTTTAGTAGCAATTTAATGGAATATGATTATTTAAGCATAGTAATAACTTGTCATGAAATATCTTCGCCTTTTTCGCATATTCTTTGGAATGAGTTGAATATAACAATTGAGTTTTCAACAAGTTTCATGAAGTTTAAGTACTTTGTAGTCCAATATGTGGTGGCATATGGCATGTAGTCAATGTAGTCAGCTCCATAATTGACAATTTCTTTAGGTATTATGGGATATCAGGTGTCTTCGAGATAATGAGGGCTTGGATTCACAGATGCACTCTTATTCTGCCCTGCATGTCCACAAAGAACAATAGACCTATCTCCATCCAACATTTTACAGCTTAAGATGTGCTTTCCCAGCATTTGGTCAAGACTTAATTTCCATGTCATCCCAGAAGAAAATCTGTACTCATCTCTCAGATCAAATCATTTTAGCCAACTAAATATATCTATTTTTCTCTCCCCATATAACTTTTGGGGTATTTTGAAAGGGAAGTCTCTATGATTTGTCACATAGTTTTGTATCATCAAATTTTAGCACATACCCTAATTGGTCCTGAAGTATTCCTTGAGATATTTCAATGTTTTATGATGCTTTCCAATTCTGATTCCATCATAAAAATCTGAATCTTTTCTTAGGGTATTGCTGAAGTATTCAAAATTTCAATGAACTTCTATGTATTGACTTTAGAACAATAAGAGTCAATTTTTAGAAAATAATTTTTCCAGAATTCTACTTTAAAATACTCTTAATTAAAGGTATATTTATTTTAATTTATCTTGTAATATGACACAGTTTGTATAAATATTTACTGTGACTCTATGGTACAATTTTATCACATATAAGCAAAATATGTTCTTATAAATATAATAAGAGTTATGTAACCATGAGACAGATTATTAATAATGCTGTCTATGCATGATATTGAAATGTAAGATTTTTCATGTTTATTTTCTGTACTTTCTGAATATTTTACTTAATGTGCTGATGTGATATGCTACCTTTTTACTCTAAATCTAAAGGGGATGGATTTTGAGGAGTCTTCTTAGGGAGTTGATATATATTCCCTGCCATCAGAAGAACAGCATGAGCAGGTGTCTAGGTGGTCTCTGGGACAAGAAGCTGGTTGGTGAATACTAAATAAGAGGAATCACTGAAGAGTTAGTATTTTAGATTTTACTCTGAAGACTTTAAAGAGTTAACTTTTCAAAAAATTTTAAGTACTATCTAGGAGAAAAAAGTCATGAAAAAATCTGGCTAAATTTAGTATGCCAGTGAGAAATTTATTTTATAGTACATTTACATAGTAATAAATGCACTTAGTTTTGACAGCTTAAACAAAACTGTTCAGTGAGGATTTATTTCAAGAATTTTATGTCCATTTATATGATCATAAATTTAGTTCAGATGCACAAAAAACTTTACAAACCATACATACTATCAAAGTTTCTTCTACCAACAAATTTTGTTAGACTATAGCTTTGTATATTTTATAAGAAGCACATTCCTGTTGTGAAATGAAATGTATCAGATCCATAATAAATCTGGTTGAGAAACAAAGATCCTAGCCAGTTCAGTCCTAGTCAAGAGAATAGACAATAAATACAGGGCAATGACATTTATGAGAATCTAATTTTATCATGGCTCTGTGTCATGAAAAGAGAATCTAGATGGAATTAAGAGTTTTGCACTTTGAAAATTACTCTAAACACATAAAGTCCTTACTATGTTATAGCTATTATAACTATTCCTCAAATAAGTATTTTTATTTTAAAGTTAGCTAGTTCTTGAAAATTGCAATGAATTTATTTTAAAAGAAGAAAATCTCTAAGGACAAAAGGTTATCATTTTTCTAAAGTAATTTTGGAAAGGGAAAAATCATTAGCTACATGGTAATTAGTTTTCCATAATGTTGATTGGAATGTTTCTATTAGGAAAATATTGTTGAGATATTCCAGTCTCAGTCCAACTGAGGATGTCCAAATTTGATAACAGAGAAATTACTCACTATTTTTGTTACTACCATGTGAGAATATGGACAACTGTCAAAAAACAAGAACAATTTCTTGAAGCCAGTAATTCTGCACAAATTTAATTGAAAATAAGCCTTCACTCAATACCCATAAGTATGCAAATATTTAACTGATGGTTTTTTACCAAATGATTTTAAAGAAGCCCTAAGAGCAACAAATGTTTGAACATATGACCACGGATATTTACAGAATCATTTGCCACACTACTGCCTGAAAGCAGGTCACATCTCAGAATGAATTGCTATGTACTTGTCCTGACTGAAGTCTGTCTCAACCATGTTTAATGAAGATTTTAATCAAGACAAAGGACAAAAACCTAGGACTAGGAAGAAGAAATAAAAAAAGTTAAACGTGGCATTCCAAAAAACTACATTGAATATTATGCTCAAACATGGGGCAATGTAATATAACCAGAAAAGCACAAATTTTCACCAACTGTGAAAAAGCGTCTTTGGACTGATTAAAAAATATTCAATATACTTACTTTTTAAAGAATTGTTTTTTTTCTTTTAATTTTGTGTTGAATCATCACAATTTACATCATTGAGCATCAGGCATACAATGTTCCAACACCAGTCCCTTCTCCAGTGACCACATCCCTTTACCAATGTCCCCAATGCACCTACCCCCAACCCATCATCTTTATGCAAGGCACATTTTCCTTTTTTCTTTTTAGACACTTTGATTTAAAATGCTGTTTACTGATGCAGTATCATGCCTATTCCTAATGCTGCCTGTCACCACCCTCTCTCTTCCACGGTGCCCAATTCCCTTGACCATTGTAGTGTTCTCTTCCTTGACCATTCCTAGTGGTGAGCATCCCACTATCAGTTCTCATGGTCTTCCTGTAACCTTTTGGCATTTGTTATTGGTCTACTATGTGTCATCTGGAAACAATCTAAATTTCCAAGAACAATGTCTGGATAAAGAAACTATAGTACGTGTACACCATAGAATACTATTCAACTGTAAAAAGGATGAAGTTTGCTACCATGTGGATGAATCTGGGGAGTATTCTGCTGAATGAAGTGAGTCAGAGTAGGAGGAATAAGTACATAAAGAATCCTTTAAATTCAGTCTTACAATAATCACTGATAATATACTAATTGTTTTTCAGTAAAAATTTTTATAAAACCTAGCAAGTAAGTGTATATAAATGTGTTTTAATTAGAACGGCAAGCATTTGCTCTGTCCTGCTACACAATAAGTAAAAATGTATTTGAGCAGGCTGATCTTTTAAACATGTTTAAAAACTGTTCTTCCTATAGCTTTGCTTACTCTATTTGCTTAATTAGCTTTGATTTGTCTTCTATTCAAGTGATTAGTTTCAAAATTGATGGTTTCTGTGAAAAACTTTATATTACCATTATGTTTTATAACTTCCACAAAATTGAATTTAACAAGAAAATGTGTGTGTGATTTGCCAAAAGTGGTACTTGAAGACTTTCTGGACCTATTACAATCTATGCTTCTAGACCTTTTTATCCTTATGGTATCTGTACAATTATAATGATTGTACATTAAGTAACTATTCCTGCCAGAGGGAGGTCTTCGTTCCTCCCTGAAAACAGCCATTACCTCGCAGCAACAGTGGTATAAAAAATAACCCCTGGAGTTGTTTTCTTGAGAAACTGTCACTAAGAGGAATTGTCAAAGCTGAATTTCCTTTCCTTCAAGTGGAAGTATAAGGTAGTACTAATGTCTTCCAATTTTAAATATTACTGTATGTCATTGAATTCAAAATCTTATTTAAACTTCTGACTACTTCTTAGAAATCTAGACAAGGACTTCTTAAACTTTTCTGCTTATAGCTCCTTTTTGTTCAAGAAATGCAACACAGGCAAATGCCACCAGAAACACCTCAGGTTCATTACATGGTTGATTCTTAATTGATTTTGGGTAGTTTTGTATACAAATAGCCAAACATTTGCAGCCCCTTCAGGTTCAACTGTGTGAGCCCACAAGGGATCATGAGCCACAGCTTTAAAAACTAGGATCTAGACCATGTACTCAATGTGTTGACATCTCTATTCGAATATCTTCAAGGCACTTTAACCTCGTGACCAAAACAGAGCTCTGACATGTTCTCCCTAGACTTGGTCCATTGTATCTGTGAGTAAAATGGAGTAAGCAACAGCTTACTCACTCTACTCCTTCAGTTGGAATTATTAAGAAAGGTGTAAGTGAAAAGTGTGCTGTTAGAATTATTTGCATGGGAAACCTTCATTAAGATTAACAATATTGTAAATACCAGAAAAGCACAGAACTTCAATCAATAAAACATAAAGAAACAGGGAAGGGAAGGGAAAGGGGGGAGGAGAGGGGATGGGAGAGGAGGGAGGAGAAGGGAAGAGAAGGGAAGGGAAGAAAAGGGAAGGGAAGAAGGAAGGAAGGAAGGAAGGAAGGAGGGAAGGAGGAAGGAAGGAAGGAAGGAAGGAAGGAAGGAAGGAAGGAAGGAAGGAAGGAAGGGAAGGAAGGAAGGAGGGAAGGGAAGGAAGGAAGGGAGGGGAGGGAGGGAGGAGAGGAGAGGAGGGAGGGGAGGGAGGGAGGGAGGGAGGGAAGGGAGAAAGAGAAGAGGAAGAGAAAGAAAGAAGAAAAAGAAAGAAAGAAAGAAAGAAAGAAAAGAAAGAAAGAAAGAAAGAAAGAAAGAAAGAAAGAAAAAGAAAGAAAGAAAGAAAGAAAGAAAGAAAGAAAGAAAGAAAGAAAGAAAGAAAGAAAGAAAGAAAGAAAGAAAGAAAGAAAGAAAGAAAGAAAGAAAGAAAAGAAAGAAAGAAAGAAAGAATTGTTTATAAGAGGATCACTCCACCTTGTGACTAAGCCTTAGCAAAAGAAGCTGGATAATTTTGCTTGTGCTAATTGTCCTAATCCTAAACCATTAGAAGCTATAATAGCTCTAGAAAGTATGTCTGACTTGAAACATTGTTTAGCTATTCATTCAGTAAACTTATTTATAGAGGGTACTAAGGGTCATGCATTTTGTTAGCAGAATGTCCTGGGAACATGAGAACACCCAGAAAGTATCTCTAACTCGGTCAGAGCCTGCGGTTGGGGTGGAAGCAAGTGTGTGTTGGAGTTCTTGTAGGGCAACTTAATGCCTATTATGTATTAGTTGTGTATTGAGCATGTGAACTGTTTCTCCCTACTTTAAGTCTGTTTACTTCCACAAATGGCAGCTTGCAACTGCTCTGAATTTGTACCTCAAGATCTATGTCTGTTGTTTATTTTGGATGGTACCCATAGTACATTTTTATGCTTCGTCACTTTGAGAGGAAATGGTTAATTTTTTTTAGGACACTGTCAATTCTTCAGCTTTTAAATATAGTGAATTTTAACAACTTTTTGGCATCTGACACTTTCATTTGGTATTTAGCAATAAAAATCCTATTTGGTTCTTTCTCCAAAGACAGAACATCAGTAGTTCTTAGATACTCTGTGTGCACTGTGTCATCCGCGTCCCCAAGGAAATAAAACCACTTGAATTAGTCCGTTATGTGCTCTGAGTGACATGACCAGCAGAGTTTCTGCCTTGTTTTTTTTATTTTAAAGCTAATGTTACTTCCAGCCTTCTTCCTGAAAATTGTCTTGCTATGACATCTATAAACGGGGGCCTTTGTACAGCTGGAACTTTATTGTTTTGTCCTCTCCAGATAATGAGAGGGCTGTTTGCCATGAGCACTGTTTCTATTTCCCCTGTGTCCTCTGGTCATGTTAGTTTTTTTATTAAGTTCTCTCAGCCATTCCTGCTCACATGTCTTTCACATGTGAGTGCTGGTTCACAGATGAGAGTGTTGGAGCATTTACATAATTTTGGCAAATGGGCTCTAATAATTTTGCTTTATCTACAAACAGAATTGGGTCAGCATACCACTATCTGGGGTAGTATATATGTTTAATGCTGCTTAAAAATAATATGCTGTTTTCTATAAACACTGGTCTTAGAGTTTCATGTAGCGTTTGATCAACATGTTGTGTCAAGATAGCGAGTATTACAAGTTAAAGTCACCTCTCTGGGTTTATTTTATAATTTCTAGAGTGTTAGTTCACACTATATTACTAATAGGAATAATCCTCCATTAATGTTTATTTCCATTAGGGGCATTGGTGAGTGTTGGAACATTGTAGGGATGAAACTCAATCATGAACAACTTTGTAGCTATGTATCTCAGAGGGATTTAATTAAAAATATTTGTTTCTATGTAAAAAAATCTGAGATTTTTTTTTTTATGGGTCACACCCAGTGATGCTCAGAAGCTGCTCCTGGAAATGCTCAGGGGACCATATGGGATGCTGGGGTGCAAACTAGGGTCAGCTGCGTGCAAGGCAAATGCCCCCTCCTCAATCCGACCTAGGTATGCTGGTCCAGAGACTCTCAGACATGGGGGTGGAACTGCTCCTTCCTCTCCTCCTGTTCCCAGCCGTTCATGAGGCACTCGGGAGGCATGTCGGGTTCTAGCCCTGGCCTGCCACCCCAGCAGAGCCTCACAACAAGCCAGACGACCCCCACTCCACGGGGGCAGCCATTTTCCACATTCGGACTTCCCTCTCGTCAGAACTCCACCCAGCAGACCAGCCCATCACAGCCCGGATCATCGACACCCACCCTGCAGCAGTTTTTTCCTCAATCCGGCCCAGGTATGCTGGTCCAGAGACTCTCAGACATGGGGCAGAGCTGCTCCCTTGCTCTCCCTGTGCCCAGCCATTCATGAGGCACTTTCCGGGAGGCATGTCGGGTTCTAGCCCTGGCCCACCACCCCAGCAGAGCCTCACAACAAACCAGATGATGCCCCCACTCCACGGGGGCCGCCATTTTCCACATTTGGACTTCCCTCTCGTCAGAACTCTACCCAGCAGACCAGCCCATCACAGCCTGGCTCGAGCGGCTACTTGCAGCCGCGCAGTTTATCAATAAATGCTTTATTTAAAGGTGACTACAAGAGTATGCCTCCCGCACGGCAAGCTTGGCAAGCTGCTCGTGTTGTATTTGATATGCCAAATACCAGTAACAGTTATATTAGGTCATTCCCATGACCTAATATAATGGTTTGAGGCTCTTTATGTTCCTGTAGCAAGCCAATGCCCTTGGCTCTACTGCCATGAGACAGGACATATAGAGATATTACTGGTGCCCGCTCTAGCAAATAGATGATGAATGGGAAGATCATGATCGTGATTGTGATCGTAAAAAATCTAATAAATTTTTGTAATGTTGTCCTTGGATAGTGCTTATCAGTTTTGTTGCTTTGAAAGTAGCTAAGAGAAAGCTTAATTCACATTAGTTAATGAGACAAAAAATTTTGTATATCAAGACTGGTTCCAGGACTGGTTGATTTAATCAGCTTAAAAAGTATCATAAGAACTCAGATTCTTTCTTTTACTTGTTTGTTTTGGTTTTAATATTTTGGACCATGCCCACAGAACTCAAGACTTACTCCCTGGCTCTGTGCTCAGGGATCTCTCCTGGGGCTTCTCAGGACCATATAGAGTGTCAAGAATCAATAAAGTGCCTTATCAACTCTATTGTCTCCAGCAGCCCCAGAACTTAGATTTTTCCCCTCTCTCCTTGATGATGGTTGTGTTCTCTGACTAGCACTAATTCCAGGTGCCATAGCTAAACATGATGATGTCCAAAGGAGGAAGAGTTACTAAGTTTTGGAGTGTTTTTCTTTGTTTTCTTTGTGGGTTTTTTTATTGTTGTTGTTGTTGTTGTTGTTGTTGTTGTCTATACATCCAAGAATCTCTCAGCAAACTTCCCCTCCATGATCAAAATTGGGCCATTTTCACCTTTCTCTGAAAAGAGAAATGGAACTGCCAAAACTAATTTTGACAGAGAGAGATACCTAAAGGGATGTAGAGTAATCACTTAATGAAATTGTGCTTACAGAATCTATAACCACAGTGCTTTTATAAAATCACCACATTACTTAGCAGTTAGGAAGAGACTAAGAAATTTTACTTACTGTTGAGATGGTAAGTTGTCTGTGGTGTTAAATTCTGACAAGGACAAGAGTTACAGGGAGTTGAGATTCTAAGATATTACTGAGTGCTGGGTTGTACTGAAGCTCAAATCCTTGGGGAGAACACATCCCAGAGCATTGGTCTGGATCTCATTAGAACTTCCTTTTCTATTTCTTTTTTTCTTTTTGTTAGCTTTTTTGGGGTCACACCTGGCAATGCTCAAGGGGTTACTCCTGGCTTTGCACTCAGGAATCACTCCTGGCATGCTTGGGAGACCATATGGGATGCTGCAAATCAAACCTGGGTTGGCTGTATGCAAGGCCAGTGCCCGACCCTCTGTACTGTCTCTCCAGCCCCTAGATCCTTCCTTCTTTTTTAGGTCATTATTGACCCTGAAACCCAGATAGTGATTAATCCAAAGCTGGCAAAATCCACAATACTATATAAATATATCAGAAAGCATGCAGCAGTTAGCAGCCAAGTGTTTCGAACCTACCATCTATCTTCTCATAGGAAAGTAAAGCATTCTGGATACTTTATATAGTATAATTTTTCTCATTGTTGGCAGGTAATTTTAAGTTTGATTTCCCACAAAGTTTAGGCTACTAAATACAAATTATAAATATCATAAGTTAGTGTTAAATTAATATTCGTACCTCATTTTCTAGATATAATTTTTTCTCCTACAGAAGAATAATCCTTCTATTTATCTCTGAGTATTCCAATAACTCTGTTTTTTATATTTAAAAAAAATGTTTTCGGTTTATCCAGTCTTATCTCCATCCGTATACCTGGACTCTTCTAATTGCATTTTTTAACACCAGAATAATTTACTCGTGAATAACCATCTGGAGTATTTTCTGTAAACTCTTTGGGAAAGAAATAGAATTTATGAATGCCAAAAATTGTTTTGAGATACAACTCTTAGAAATGTAGAGCTGGAAATGATATCATTTTAAGCTCTGCCCCCACCATGTCTTACAAATATGGAAACCAAGATGTTGAATATTTTGGTCAATTTTTAGAAGTTGTTATTTGAAATAAACCACTAAGTTTAGAAATCTAAGAAATCAGTGGAGTAAGAATGCAATGGACATTTACTACTACTCTGTGGGAAATGTTTCAAAAGATCATATTCATATAGTAGTTATTATTCAAAAAGTGAAATGGCGTAGGCAGTTATAAAACTTTCATTCATGTTGATCATTCTATAAATAAATACGGTGAGTTCCCAGAATATTCACATGATTAATGACATTTACTTAACTATGATAACTTTTGAATATTTTTAATATAGTAAACAATTACTCTTTACTTTAGTTAGCACAATTTACAATTTTAAAATATTATCAGTGATAGGGTTTCACGAATACAATATTCCAACACCATTTATTTTTAAAAATATGTATTTATTTAGGTACAAGAGATAAAAATAGAATAAAAAACCAAGTATGCATTAATTTAAGGGCAAAATAATACAGGTAGTAACAACTATTGGGCTTATTTGGGTTTACTCCTGTTGTTGTTTGGGGACACACCCCAAAATACAGAGGGTTTGTTCCTGGCTCTGTGCTCAGGATCCTGGAGGCACTGGGGGATCATATGCAGTATTGGGATTAAATGGAGGTTGATTGCATCAAAGCAAGTGTTTTAACCCCTATACTTTCTCTCCTGCCCAGTTCAAAACTATTGGGTTTTTAAATACAATATGCCAGGCACTATCACTTGATCACTTGAATCCTGTTACTCATCGATTTGCTCGGCGGGCGCCAGTAACATTTCCATTGGACCCTATCACGTGCCAATGTAGCCCAATGGCATCTGGTTGATTCAGGAATATGAAGAGCCTCAAACCGTTCCTTCAGGGTCTTTACAAGGAAGTCTGACCATCTTGTAGGTGGGCGGCCACGTGATCTTTTGACATCCCTTGAGATCCAGTCAGTAACGGCTCTAGTCCAGCGGTTGTCTCCAAATCGCATTACATGTCCAGCCCATAGCCAGGCACTATAAGAGGTGCTAATGCATATCAGCTTATTTGTTTTTCATATAATCTCTGTTACAAAACATTATCGCATCTTCAAGTTACAATCACATAAAGTATAGAATTTGTTTTCAAAACCCAAGTTTTGCCATTGAAGCCCAGTTGGAGTGGAAGAATGTAAGACAATGATGAAAATTGTTGAAAACAAAGGAGGAAACAGAGATGAAAGAAGGTAAAAAAAGAGTAGAATGGGAAAAGGTAAGGAAAGAAGACCAGACTTGAGAAAAATAGTTCCTTACACTACTTAGGTCCTGTAGTGGTAATGTCTTTAGTATTGCAGTGATTTTATGTCATCTCATGGAGCACTGTTTTTTGCCCTTTGGAACATCTTACCAGTCAGGCCCACTTCCTACCTTATACAGTTATCTCCAGAGACAACTTCAGAGCAGAAATCATATAAGAAGTCTCCCTACTTCTTGTTTGATAGGAGTAGGAATCTCATACTCCTACATGGTCTGGCAATTTGCAGGAGCAAAAAAGGAAATCAAATTTGGAATAATTTAAATTTAAATGTGCTCTCAGCATAATTACTCTAATTTTACATTGACTTTATAGGAAGATTGAATTTTTTTTACTTTTATTATACCACTATGAGATAAGCAATTATAAAACTGTTCATGATTAGGTTTCAGTCATACAGTATTCCAGGACCCATCCCTCCACCAGTGAACATTTCCCAACACCGATGTCACCTGACTCCCTCTCTGCCACCCAGCCTACTTCTGTAGCAGGCCTTTTCCTCTTCTCTCTCTCTCTCTTTCTCCCTCTCTCTCTCTCTCCCTTCTCTTAGACATTGTGGCTTGCAATACATACATTTACAGGTTATTATGTATATCCCTTTGCCTACATTCAATGCTCATTTCTAAGCTGGTATTACAATTTCTAACAATTTTTATCATACTAGTCAAGCAGATGGGGGGTCTGCCATAGGGAGGTAAAGCACAAGAAATATGTCTAAGTATAAGAAAACACAGATTTTCTCCTTCTGCGTCTATTTCATACTATAACTGTCACTAGATGTTCACAAGCTGGTACCTGATTAATATTCATGAAAATATTTTTAAATAAGTTGCAATACAGGGCTTTGAATCCAGGTCTCTAATCATGACACTGCAGTATACTGACATTTCCACTGTAGTGATGGTGAATGTGTAACTCCAGTCCTCTAATATTTGAATGCTGACTTTAGAAAAATAAAAGCAAAAGCAGAGAATAGAAGGTTAGGAGAGGAAAATAGGAAAAGAGACAGGAGTGGAGAAGAAAAGAAAACCTTGAAACTAGTAACCACTCTTGAAGTAAAGGGTAGGATTATTGGAAACAGCAGAAATAGTATGAACCCACTGTGACCAGACAACGGATTTCATAGTAAATGGCAGAAGGAGAAAAGATAGATGATGGGGAAATGATAGTATAAAGTGAAGCAATTTAAGACAAGATGTAGTACATTTTACATGCAACACTTGTATAGTTGAAAAGGAAAGAAAAGTTTTATAAATTGTAAGAAAATAAAATGATACAGTTAATGTTTAGACAAGAATATTTCTTTAGTTTTATTTCCAACTATATGGGCTTAAAATGACCCAGTCCACTCAGCCTTTGGAATTAATACTGTTTGTTCTGACAAGCCTTTCCACCCTGAGTAATGCTAATTTCCATTCTGCAAGGTTGGTGTCTCAGTGAGACGGCGGGTGTGTTGTTTAGTCTTTTTCCCTCCCTCTTGAATGTTAATTCGGTCAACATTAGGCATGGCTATATAATTAGAAAACAGACCATTTCTGAAAGGCTCATGGTTTGGATATTACCCTATAATAACCCCCACTTCTGTAGTTATATTTAGTGTTCTGACTGCCCATAGAGTTGACTTGCCTTGGGTTCGTGGGATAGGGCAACTCAGGGACTGGTCTGCAGCCCAGTTTATCTTTCATGGAAACCTATGCCAAGAGAATGTCGTTCTCAGCAGATAGGCTTTAGGTTTAGCCTCCCTTTTCCTTCAGAAATTTTCTGGGATTAGCCTTAGCAATTTGATGCCACATAGTCCTGTAATTCCCAAAATTGTTCAGTTGATGTTTAAATTTTAACTTCTCCAAAACTTAACACCAAAAGTGATCTAATAGCGCCAATACTTGTAGTAATGAACCTATCTTGATGAATTTGTTTATATAGATGTAGCCTGTATTTATTAAATAACAGCCTTTACACAAAATTCAGTTTTCTCTTGTTGGTAAAATTGTTTTATCTTTTAAGAAACCAAAAGTTTGGGGGTTGGAAAGATAATACATCAGGTAGGGAGTTTGCCTTCCTCATAGCCAACCCGGTTTCAACCTCAAATACCCTATATGGTTCCCCAAGCCCTGCCAGAAGTGATCCTTGGAGAGTGAGTGTGGCCATTCAGTGTGGCCTTAATCCATAAAATGAAACTGAAAATACATCAATTGTTTATTCTCTAAAAGTTTAATTTGAGAGACACAGGACTTTTTAAGGAAATAAAATGTTTCTAAAACTGGTATATATTAGACTCACTATGTCTGTTCTCTGAACTTTCAAGAACTAAATAAAGTTACTGAGTTGAAATCTTACATACAAACCTTATACATGTTATTGATGAATTTCCAACATTTTAGAAATGTTAAATTATACTGGAAACAGTGACATTCATAATAGAAGTAAAGGTAATAGAGACATATTCTCCTGATCTCTCTCCTAAGCTCAGTGATTTTTTCCATGGACACAAAATCATACCCCCCAAAACAATTGTGTGTTTTCCTGTGTTCTTTGTAGTATAAGTCATCTTAATGTTGTTTGGCTTCTTTTTTTTGCTGTAACAACAATTCCACTTCCTGTTACATAAGAACACCTATTCTGATGTTAAGAGAGGGCACTTGTATTTATTACAACATTAAGACCATTATGTCCATGGAAATAATTTTTTATTGTTCTGAGTCACTCTTGCTTGTGGAATTTTTTTTTAGTTCCAGGACAAAGATGAGATGATACATTTTATTTTGTATCATCTTTAATGTTATTTGACTGTATGACTATCAGGTTTGTTGTCTATGTAGTTCCATATTTTTATTACTTTAGAAGTTACTCTGCTAGATTTATGTCCCCTGTATACATCACTGGCAATCACTGTCTGTTGGATGTGCAGTATTTTGAGAGAGAGATCTGCTTTTCCTACTGTTATGTGGTATTTTTTCCCTGTTATGCCCATTCATGTCCTCTCAGTGAATGTTTTTACTGTGTGAAAGATAATACCAACCTCCATAAATAGTTTCATCGCTTTGTTGAGTTGCTGTAAGGATTTAAACTACAGTGTGAATTTTATAGGGCATTTGTTAAGCCTGAATTTTTTTTCTTGTATTAAAATAAGACTTCCTAGACGTGTGCCTTAGGATATCTCTTTGCTCATCAAAGAATCATATGTAGCATGTCTCTGAAATGCACCTTCAAGTAGCCTTTGATTAATTGCAATTATCCTAATTGACAGTTACTTCTAGGGACCTATGTTATTAAAGTTGAGCAGCCATTTTAATTCTTTGAGTATAAAGTTAACAGTTCAACATACAAAGAAGTGTTTGACATTGTAGAAGATATTTGGATAGAAAACAGTGATTGTGTTATGAGGTGATTCCCTGGTTGTCACTGAAATTCGTCCCAATTATTAATGTGTGTGTGTGTTTGTGATTGCCTGCCTTTTTGACTTAAGGTTTTAAATTAAATTCTGTACTTTTTGGCAAAGGTAGGATGATTTAGTATCCACCTCCCACCTTTCTTGACTCATGGGCCCTAACTAGTCATTGCTATAACTGTGTCTTGTTAGTCAGCCTCAAAAGTGTCCTGCCAACCTTCCAAGAGAAAAGGAGGCTGTATTGTTGGCTTGAGCTTTGATTCAAAGGAGACAAAATGGACCATTTCTATAACAAATTTTTTCTCTTATAAATGATCAAGACTGGTTCAAATAAAACTACAAATATTCATATGCTCACTTGTGTGTATATGGTGAGATAGTTGGTTTTCTTATTAGGAAATGGTAGAATACTAATGTGACTCACTTCGTTTTTAACAGGTTGACATGATGAAAGAAGCGTTAGAAAAGCTCCAGCTCAATATAGTGGAAATGAAAGATGAAAATGCGACCTTAGATGGAGGAGATGTCTTATTCACAGGTATAGTTGTATTTATATATATATATATATGTTGTCCAAAAAATATTTCCAATACATGACTAATTTACTTGCTTAACAATGTATTTTTTAATTGCCCAAGGGAAATGCCTCCTTGAAAATGACAAAAGAGCATGCAAAAGAAAACTGACCTCCAGGGCTAGAGCGCTAGTACAATGGGTATGGCATTTGCCTCTCATGCCGCCATCCTAGATTTCATTCCCAGCATCCCAGCATATGCTACCCCAAGCACCTCCAGGAGTACTCCTGAGTTAGTGCAGAGCCAGGAGTAACCTCTGAGCATCACTAGTTGTGATCCAAAAAAACAAAATTAATTAATTAGAATAAAATAAATTTACAAAGAAAAAAGAAAAAAATGAGCTCCAAAGATCACTTGACCCGGCTCATCAGAGCCCCTCACAACAGAGCAGCTGATTTCAAGCCCAGGTATGCAGTTATCGGTGGCTAAAGTCACCGGGCTTCTATGGAGATGGAGCTGGGGTCCCTTTCCCCCACCTCTGTCCTACCAGGAGCCCTATGCTAAAATAAGTTTCCCCCAATTCAGTCCAGTTAAATTGATAACCAAGGCAATATGATTATTAATTCATAAAACTTGTTTTCTCAAAAAATGTAATCACAGTTGTAACCCTAATAGCAGAGACTGGTCCCCAGGGAATAGAAAATTTAGCCCGTGAGGCTTAGAACCTTTCTTTTTAATTCAGTTTTTTTAATTTATGGGATTTTGATTTTGATTTTTTTGTGTTTTTTATCAATTTATTGAGGACCTTTGATTTACTCTTAACTCTTAATGATGGCTTCATACGCATGCACTGCCAACACCACACACATCGCAGTGTCCTCCTCCAAGTACCCAAGGCCCTTCCCTTTCACTTCCTCCGCCCCCAACCCCATCAAACTCAGTTCTGTGGGCCTTTTCTCCCTCTTTGTTTTTTTTTTCGTTTTTTTTCTTTTTTTTTTGTTGTTTTTTTCGTTTGTTGGTTTTTTTTTTTTTCGTTTCTCCTCTGGGTTTTCCTTGGCCCTTTGTTGCTGCCTTGCTGTGTATCTTTAAGAAGATAAATTATTCTTCTGTTTGGAGGAAACTTTTGATTTCTTCTTTGGTTTCATCTTTGATCCAATTGTTATTTAGCTCCATATTGCTTAGTTTCCAAGTATTTAATCTTTTTCCCATTGTCTTTTTGTGTAATTGATTTCTGTTCCTGTAGTCTGAGAAAATGCTGGTTACAATCTCTATTTTTGTAATTTTTTTTGGATGTTCAAGTTGTGTCTCAGTAAGTGATCTGTGCCATGCAGATAAATGTGTATCCAGTTTGGTGGCAGTGCAGGGTCCTAAATATGTCTATTAGATGAAATTCATCCTGTCTCTCATTTAGGGCTCCCAAGATCCCTATTATTTTAGTTAATATGGTCTTTATATTAAGTTCCACATATACATATAAAATATAACCATTTTATATAAAATATTGTTCTATGTTATTTGCATTTTAGTATAACTAATGTTCCTGGAGGAAGAGGAATATTTATTCTATGACACTAAATAGTTCCTTGAACAATGTCCCTTATAGATAGAGCCACTGTGATGCCAGACTCCCAAAGGTGCCAATCTTATTATATATTATATAACTAATAGCCCCTGGAATCGTGCTCTGCACTACCGGTGCTGCCCCTGGTCTCTGATGTGGTGTGACTCCCCACTGAACAATAAACACACACAACAAGGATTACAAAAGGACTGCATTGCATTTTCAGCTCTGGTTATATCCAGCAGACTCTGGCTTCTTTGAATCTGCTTGATAATAAGTTTACTTAGAATGGTCTTTGTGTCTTTTTATTCATGACACTTCCATTCTGTTTGGCAGCATAGAACAATAGCCTGTTTTACTTTACATGGAGACTTTGTGAAAGTCTGTATATGTAAACCACACTTACTTAGAATAAAACTCCTTTTGACCTGAATACATTTATCTTACCGTTAGCAAGGACTCAGAAGAAACAAACTGTTCTCAACACCTGTGCTGAGCAGTCACTGGCGCTATGGCATACCTTCTTTCCTTTTGTTCAAAGCACTTTCCACAGCTCTTCAAAGCCTAATATTTTTCCGTTTTCTAATTAGTTACCAAGTATGGAGATTTGCCTTTGACACTATCTGTAAACATTTATTGTAATATATGTCAATGCCTTAAATTTATCTTATTCAATAGGTGTGTTGCAATATTAGGATCTTCTATTCACTTGTTACCACTTTCACAACTATTGTCTGGTCCTGCTCCCCCCCCACCCCCATACTTCTCAGGGTTTGTTAAATTATGATAACATACATATAAGATGCATTTTTCCCTTTTTGATCTGCTTGGTTTTTGCTTGTTTGTTTTTATTTGGGACTCTAGCCAGTGATGCTCAAGTGCTCGGGGCTTACTGTGGAACTTTTGTGGTTGTTGTTTTGAGGTTTTTTGCTTTTTTTGTCACACCAGCAATGCTCAGGTGATACTTCTGGCTCTACACTCAGGAATCACTCCTGGCTGTGCTGGGGAACATATGGGATGCTGGGGATTGAGCCCGGGTCTGCCGCTATGCAAAGCAACAGACCTACCCACTGTGCTATTGCTCCAGCCCCTCAGGGCTTACTCCTGGCTCTGGAGTGAGTTCAGGGAACTCACTTCTGGCAGACTCAGGAAACCCTATGTGGTGCTGGGGGATGGAACCCAGGTTGGTGGTATACAAGGCAAGACCCTTCCCTCTGTACTCTGTCTCTCTCCCTCTCTGGTGCCCTTTTAATCATGTTTATTAAGTGCATAATTTAAGTGATATCTATTTGCATCTATTACAATATTGGCATCTATTACAACACTATACAACCATTTTTGTCCAGCATTTGGAGTAGGCAGAATTGAGCCAGAAGCAAATCTGTAGCATTTTCCAAATGCTCTTCGATTTCCTTCTGTAATGTAGAGCCTCATTAATAATTGATGAGGAATGGGCAGAAGAAAGCTGCTTTCCAAATCTAGTTCTATGGAGAAATCTGACAGACTAACAACTCCTGGCAAAAACGTCTTAATCCTAGTTCTCTTATTTAGACATCAACTTACCTCTTTTGTTTCCCATGGAATATAAAGCATGTTAGAAAGAAATTCAAAATTGCTTGCACAGCTTAAGGATCAGTAATAAAATGAACATTTAGCCCACCCCCTGCCGCTAAAATAGGATATTGTGAGGGCTGTGGGCGCCCCTCACCGCCCCCTGTCTCTCTTTCCGTCTCAGGTAGCACTTGCCTTCCTGAGTGTAGATCTAATCGTCTCTTTCTTTGAGTTTTGCCAATAATGTTATATTATTAATTATATATGCTAATATTATTAGCATATATTATTAAGTTATATGTTGCTTAGATTTGTTTGTCCTGTAAATATGATCTGAGTTCAGTTCCTTTGTTTGATTTTCCCAGTTTTGGCCTAACCCAAGCATGTAGCTGTGCTTCTTGCCTCCTTACTACTATGTGGTGCTCATGTTAAGATTGAATGTACCTCAGTGTCATTGCTCATTTCCATGCTTATGTGTTTTCAAGTTATTTCATGCCTTCAGTGCTACTATGAGTGTGTGTGTGTGAGTGAATGTGTGTGTCTCCTAGGGACCTATATGAGTTCCACTAAAATAAAACACAAGAGGCAAAAAATTCAAGGTGATAAACTCTTTTTGCTTCAATGAGATGATTATATGATTGTGTCCTTTGAAATATTAGGTAGTTACATTTTTCTTATTTGACCCATCTTTCTGGGTCTGGGATGAAGTCATGAGATGCTTCTAGTTTTAATTACAGTGTTGGATTTAGCTGCTAATATTTTTTCAGCCTGTTATTGCAATAACCTATCATTTTTCAATTATTTGTTTCAGGCTTTCATAAAGAATTACGTTAATCTCATAAAATGCATTAGTGAGTAGAAGCTGAAGAGATAGTCTAGCTAGCAAAGTACTTGCCTTCACTGTGGTTGACCCAGGTGCTATATCCAGGATTGATCTCTGAGCACAATCGGGAGTAAGCCCTGAGCACAGATGGGTGTGTCCTCCCCTTAAAATAATTAGTGAATATTCCCTAACTTCCTTACATTTCAAGTTGGAACTTTGCCTTTTAGATTTTGAACTTTTTTTTTTTTTTTTTTTGCTTTTTGGGTCACACCCGGCAATGCTCAGGAATTTCTCCTGACTGCACTCAGGAATTACTCCTGGCAGTGCTCAGGGGACCATATGGGATGCCGGGGATCGAACCAGCAAGGCAAACGCCCTACCCGCTGGGCTATCGCTCTGGCCCTAGATTTTGAACTTTTAACTCTTAATTCTAAGCATTTGATAACTTTCCCTCCAGCTGCTTTCATAAAATAGTTTGTTTTTGATATGTATATTTTATCATTAGCTATTATTTTATAGTTTCTATTATGATTTATTTTTATGAATCCAATGGTTTTATAAAACTATATTGTTCATGACCATAAGTATCTGGTATACTAACTCATTACTCTGAAATTTAATATACAAAAAATAAGCATTTTTACTATCCTTCCTTTATTAATTTTGTTTCACATATAGCAAATATTTGATTGAGGAAACTTTATACATTTCATATAGTAAATATGGAGTCTTAGTAAAATAAGCTGTGTGCTGATCATCAAAGTATGTTAAAATCATTTTATGGAAAGCCTGATGGTAATTTATAACAGAAGCATCAGGCCAATACCACTGGAAAATACTGATCATTCTAACCCATGGAAAATGTGACACATGCTTGGTGATGTAATGCAGTAGAAGTACTGCCCAACTCTGATAAGCATCTTTCCTCCAAAATGAGAAATAGGCCTGGGATGATAAATCAAAGGTCTGAAGGGCATGGAGGGACATGGGTTCCATCCCTGGCAATATGTGATCCTCTAAGCATTATTCAAGCTAAACCATGTTCACTGATCTAGTAGTATCCCTGAGCATTATTAAATGTGTCCCTACAATTAAAAACAAAAAATTAATAACATAATTAAGCAAATGTATTTACATATATATATACATACACACAAATATATTAGTGATACACAAGTAACAGTTAACCAAACCCAGAATATAGGATAGTCATTAGAATCAATAATCTAGTTTGTCCTTTAAAAAGAATAAATGGGAAAGAATTTAAAGAGTGGACTGATATAGAAGAAATACTGTAAGAGAACATAACATTCACCCCCCCAAATTATTTGGGTTTTGTTTATTTTTACTGAAAAATTCCATGTTAATTTTATTTATTTTACTTTTATTGATGTTGTTAATTATGATTTCTCATGTGCATAAGTTCAACCTCTTATCCACCACCACAATTTTAAAAGATACACTTCAGTTTTAGCACTTTTAGTTGTTTTTGCTAGGAAGAACTTAGGGAATCTAGTCTACCATGCTTATTTTTTAAAATGCACTTTAAAAAACCAATAGGCAGTAGCAGGCCGGAGAGATAGTACAGTGTGTAATAAGATGTTTGCTTTGCACACGCCCAACTGGGTTTGATCTTGGGCATCCAGTATGGTCACTGAGCACCGCCAGGAGTATTGCCTGAATGCAGAGCCAGGAGTGACCTCTGAGCTTTGACATGTGTGGCCCAGAAACCAAAAGAAACAAAAATAGGCAGTTTGATTTTTCTTTGTACTTTTAAAAATCCCACCTCAGTCTTTTTAAATGGAAATAGTTTGCAAGTCAGTTATAAATTGGTCAAGGAATCAGTTTTCTTTAAAATGAATGTAAATATAAATTATAAATATTTATTCTCTTAAAAACATATTTATTTGGCAGGGGAGACACCATGGTCACAAAGGCAGTGTTTCCCAGGATGAGGCTTATTCTGGACTCAGAATGTGCTGACCCCTGCTGTTTTCCCCAAGTGTGAGAAACGTCACCGCATCATCTGTGGTGGCAGGGGACAGAATTTGTGATCTCCCCTGGTGGGAAAAAGAAAAGAATTTTCCAAATTATCATAAAGCAGTTTTCATTTTTATCAAGAAAACGTATCTCTTAAAAAGTAAGATAATGTTAAAGTAAGTAATGATTTTTTAATTAAATCACCATGAGATACACAGTTGCGAGAAGTTGTTCATGATTGGGTTTCAGCTATATGATGTTCCGATCACTTACTTTTTAAACAAAACAAATAATAATTTTGTCAAGTGAAAGACTTCTCCATAACTTAAATTTTTAGTGAGTTTTCTTAAAAGATCAAAATCATCATACCATTACAAAAAACAAAACTTGAAAAAAATTAAATGTTATTATTTCATCAGAGATTCCAGTTTCTATATAAGACCACAGCTCAAGCCACTGGAAATTCCATACTTTGACTTAAGTCATTTACATTTTATAAAGGAGTAAATAAAGATTAAAAAGGTCTAACATTTGTAAAGTTAATCAAGCAATTTCTTCTTCTATAACATTACTCTTACTAAACCGTACCCTCGGGTCCAGAGCAATAGCACAGCAAATAGGGTGTTTACCTTGCACACTGCGACCAGGATTTGATCCCCGGCATCCCATATGGGCCCCCGAGTACTGCCAGCAGTAACTCCTGAGTGCAGAGACAGGAGTAACACCTGAGCATCTCTGGGTGTGGCCCTAAAAGAAAAAAAAATCACTTCTATCACTTGTCTTCCCATTGTTCATCGATCTGCTCAAGCAAAACTATACTTCTCATTTTCACATTTTAGATGGAATTCTTTTCTAAAGAACATGGAGAATTTTTTTTTGCCATTTTCAGGTTTTTTTTTATTTTTTTATGATTTATTTTAAACACCATGATTTACAAAGTACAAACTTTTTCACAATACAGCTGTTGGAAAGATTCATCATTCAGCACCAGTCCCACCACCAGTGTGTCCCCACCACCACCAAAGACCTGCATTTCCCTCCCACCCTCCATCCCCCCAATGCCTGCTTAACTTATCCAGCATCAATTATGTTCATCCTTACAGCTCATATAAGGGAACAGTAATGATAAAATCGTGCTTTTTTTTTTCCTAGGCAGATGTGTGGGAGTCTGGCCAGTTTTTGGATTCACTCCTTTATATTTACTGTAAATCCAATCCAGTTTTTGGATTCACTTTCTGGGTTTCCAGAACACAGTGGTTTTCTACTGACAATCCCAGACACACCATCACTACAGCTACTGACAACACTTATTTCACATTTATCTCAACGTCCATTTGAGCTTTTCTTATTCATATACTGAACAATTCATTCTATATTGGTTGTTGGAGCTAATTCTCTAAATATGGTCAATGAACCTGGTGTTAGATAAAAGTAAATGAAATCTCCATTATGCCATTTGAGTCCACTGTATAGGAAATTACTAAGGTGGTCCCCCAGACCACACCTCATGCCCACACACTTCATTTCTAGAAAGTGTGATGGGATACCAGTTAGATGAATATACTAGTTCTTGAGATAATGCACGGGTGTCTGAGCCCGTGTGCCACGGGAAGCCGGGGCAGGGCATGGGACCCCCATGTATGACCCCAGCCTACAGTCCCAGCCGGTCACTGTTCTGGGAGAGCCCACCAGGCCTTGCTGGAGGGTATTGAGTTGGGGGAGGGCACCCCAGCTTCTCTCCCCCAGGGAATCTGGTGGATTTGATCACCGGGTCCTGCATACCTAGACTGTTTCTTTGGGTGTGGCTCTGACGAGCTGTGAAGTCCAGACTTTGAAAGTGGCTACAGTTGTGATGCTTGAGGTCTTCGGGCCTCTGAGGGTCTGGCCAGGAGGCAGGGGGGCGGCCCTGCCCCCTTCCAGGAATCCTCATCAGCCCAGCACAGGTCACGTGGAGAATTTTAAATTTCCCTTTATGTACTGTTTAACTCTGTCCTCCATGACTCTTTTCTTTTCCTATAGCTAAAAGACGACTTTTATTTTCTGAAGATCTTTTTGAAGAGAAAAACTGCAGAATTTCAGAAAAGAATTGTAAAATATTTGGTTGTTTTAAACATTTGCACTTTGTAGATCTTTCCTTGCTTTGATTTTACATAAATAGATGTATAGTCTTAAAGGAAGCTTTCTTAGCTCAGCCACCAGCATTAAACTCACTTTATCCAGATGGTTTCTTAAGTAAATCACTTTAGGTAATGGGATTCAACTTCATCAGAATGTCTAGTATATTTTAAGGGAAAATAAAAGGAGTAGCTACTTTTATGATTATTACTTTACTACTGCTCACAGATAATTGTTTAATTCTATTGTTTTAAAAGTAAATGGTTTATTCTCTTATCATGGTAAAGTATACATCACTTGTCTTGTGTCACTTGTCTTCCCGTTGTTCATTGATTTGCTCAAGCAGGCACCAGTAACGTCTTCATACATCCTGTGACATACTAGTGTAGCCCAGGGCCATCTGCTCGCTCCAGGAACATGAAGAGCCTCAAACTTCAGGACATGGGAATGAGGTCTATAATTGTTACTGAGTTTTGGCATATTCTGTAAAGTATACATATCATAAATTCTGCCATTTGAACCATTCTTAACTCTGTGGTTCAGAGGCATTAACTATCTCGACATTGGTGTACAAACCTCACTACCATTTGTACCTGCAGCACTCTTCCCCCACTAAAGCTCTGCCATCCTTAAACACTCCTGCAGTCCGTGGCTCCCACCATTCTCCCTCTGCCCTCAGGAGTCTGAAAATGTTAATTTCTAAAAGCAGTTGTTTAAAATCAGATGTGTAGAAAGAACAGGGTGAAGTTTCCTCTGTGAAGGGGAAGAACTGCTTGGTGGCTTAAGGTCATAATTGATGAAGAAATAACTCACCACCCACTCACTATCTTCCCTGACATTTATTGTAGGCAGAGAATTTTTTGTGGGACTTTCCAAAAGGACCAATCAACGAGGTGCTGAAATCTTGGCTGATACTTTTAAGGTAGGTAAAAGATCATTTGTGCCTTAAACAGAGTTACTTCATAAATGCTCATATGTCAGTGAAGCAACATGGCTTTAGTAATGATATTTAATGCCACCAGTGTAACAAATAAATCCTCAAGTGTGTGTGTTGCTAAATGTTTCAGAAATCATCATATTCTAATTTCTCAGTGCATTGGCTTTATTGGGTTACCACAGTGAAAAAATGAAGCCACTGTGAATCTCTTTGTTTCTTCACGGCATATAATCCTGCAACCACCTGAGTGAGAGGCATTACTGGTGAAATTGATGATTTTTTTAAACATATATACTTAATTTTCTCTGACATAAAATGTGTGCTTTTCAGATCAGAATCAGGAATCACTTACACATGGATTCATACCAACTACAAAAAAATGTGCAAGTTACTGCACATGTATACTGTGAAGGCTCCTTTATTGATTTATTGACATGAGTAAATTGGTGCACCAGACCACTTAGGAAGGGATGAAACTCTCAGGAAGCTCTCACCCCAAGAAGATTTTGAGACAGCATACACAGGCTGTTCGCACACATCCTCCTAGTGCAGGGAATGCTGCAAGCCAGTGAAGCTGTTGACACAACCAAATGTCGAGGAGGAATCTTTGTACTTTTTTTAAGACAGTCTTCATTTAACTGAAAAAGCAAAACATGTGGGTATCTGAGGTGTCTATTTCTATATATTCAGGATACCTGACAATCTCCAGAGAAGCAATTGCATTTTTCAGATAGGCTTTAATCAGTATGAGAATTCTGCAATACCCAAATGCCTGTTTCTATCATGCCCATAGGACTACGCAGTCTCCACTGTCCCAGTTATTGATGCTTTGCATTTGAAGAGTTTCTGCAGCATGGCTGGGCCTAACCTAATTGCAATTGGATCCAGTGAATCTGCACAAAAGGCTCTCAAGGTAAATATGTTAACTGTCTCCCTTCTAAAGGGGGCAGGGAATGCCTACTGCTTGGCTTTTCTAACACTGTTCTCTGGGTGAATTGCAGTTGGGTGGTCAGAAGTGAGCAGAATTGTCCTTGAGTTCTGAAGTACACTCCCCTTACCTCACAGTCATCAGAAATCAGAAACCGTTAAGCATAGGAAGAATTCTTCATATTGAACCATCTCTTTCTCCCCAAGTTAACCAGAGAGTCCCAGGCTCAGAATAATAAAGCACCAAATTCATCACAACTGTTTTCCTCTGTGGAAAAGGAAGATATGTCACTAATAGAGCTCTTCATGTTTTCTCTTATGTCAGAATGTTGGCATATATAGCCAAAAACCAGTAACAATTATGAATCTCATTCCCATGTCCTGAAGGAATGGTTTGAGGCTCTTCATGTTCCTAGAGCAAACAGATACCCTTGGGCTACACTTGCTTGAGACATGCGTATGGAGATGTTACTGGTGCCCGCTCGAGCAAATCGATGAACAACGGGAAGACAAGTGATACAAGTGATATGTGTGTGTGTGTGTGTGTGTATATATATATATATATCTGAATTGTTTCCTAATCATCTTTTAAGAATCCATGATTCAGAAGTACTTAAAAAATCTCAGCGTCTTCACTGTTTGCACATGGGCTGCTCGCGTTTAGGTTATGGAGTCAGAGAAATAGCTCAATAAACTGGAACACACACGTTGCATTCTAGAGTCTGTGAGACTGTCACACTGCCTGTTCTCCAGAACAGCACCAGGTGTGACCCCTGCCTGAGCACAGTGCTGAGAGTAGCTCCTGACAAACATGTAGGGCCCAAAACAAACATAAGGACTTTCTTCATTTCACAGATGAGAACAGTAAAGTTTTAAAAACTACTTGCATGGAATAGATCAAAATGGAATTTAAAGACACTCCACTGTGTAGTGCTTTGTGCTCTAAGGCACATTTCTCCTCTGAAATTAATACTCCTATGAGAAAAAAAATGGACTCACTAGTAAAGCAAGGACCATGTCTGCTTTGTTCACTGTGTGTCTTTGTGTTTGGCACAAAGACCACTTTTCTGGCATTATCTTTATTTATTATACAAAGAGAAAGAGAGATCACATGATACCCCTGTTCACAATACTAAATGATGGCTAGAATGAATATCCCTTCCTCTGCCTCCAAGCAATTCCTGCCACAATAGCATATATGACTAAGTAAATAACCAAAGACATAATTCTGCTTAGGCAGAGAGAGGGAAATACATGTGACCCAAAGTTTAAGACTTATTTGTCTTCCTCCCAGTCTTTTCTTTAAGGCACAGTGGGTAGTGGTCTGGTTCTGTGCATAATAGTGGCTCTGGTTAAACACAGGGACTGTATTGCCATTGCAAGGCAAGTGCCTTTCCTTCTATGCTATCTCTCTGTCCTGCCCTTTCAATCTTTTGTTCTCCCATCTCAATGCTAAGCTTGGTGCAGTTATTCTTCTGTTTTATCTACAACTTTTTTAGTCAGCTCACCCAGCCTTTCTTTCACTCCATTTCTTCAAACTGTATTTTTAATTGCATTTCTTAAAGAATAATTGTTGCTGCTGAACAATTTGTCTCGAAATTTGATTTGTATCTTTGTGGCCATTTGTTTCCTTTAGAATATCTTTTGTTCCACGTATCTGGAAGGCTTTATCAACTTTCTACATGTAGGAAAAATGGTGTCATGAAAGAAAACATTTGATAAATCGTGTCATTCAGGGGATCTCAGAAGATTGCTTTTCTCCTTAAGGATTAATTGTGGTGTCTTTCCGTGGCAGCTGGGTAGGCCTGAATATATTACAAAATAGATTACAAGTAAAGGAGAATATACTGTGCCATGATGTAAATGGGTAATCATAATCACTTCTGAATAAGAAAATTAGAAACAGTAGGTCCATCTATCATTCTGAGTAGACTAGATCCTAATCCAAATAGTCTGGAGAAACTAACATATAACAAGGATCATCATGAACCAGCACTACTTCGCTGGATACATAGCTTTAACTGCTCTTCTGAAGAAAGGACAAAATGCTCCAAGGACAGGACACTGAGAGAAAGCCAGAAAGCTTGGAAGAGAAAAATGGGGCTAAATGTGGGTTCCAAATGATCCTGAAGTTAAGGAGGGATTCCATGAAGGAGTGTTCCAGGTAGAGAAATGGTATAAGTGAAGATTGAGCAAAGTATTTTTGGGGGGGAAGGAGTTGCCACACCCAGCAGTGCTTACTCCTAGTGGGCTCTGGGATCATTCCAGCAGTGCTCAGGAGACAATGGGACAATATGTTGTATGTAGTGGGGGAGGATGCAGGGGTGTAGCCATGTGCAAGGTTAGTACCTTAATCCCGGCACTACCCTCCAGCCCAACAAAGTTCTTATTTGTGGAAGCCTGCATATAGCTTCTTTGTAGAGGTGAATTCCAAAGATGTAGAAGCTTTAAAACAAGAAGAAACTCGGGGATCTGGTTACCTGCTGGACTCTCCACAGAATATTGCCTCAGAGATGTTGGACCGTCATTCCCTTTGAAAAAAAATGCTGGAGGAAGAAGTTCTGTAACCAAAAGAGAAAAAGATCACTAGTGGCCTGAAAAACAGCAGCCAGACTCCAAGACCCATTGTGTGACCTTGCAGTTCACTTCCAGTTCTCCATTAATTTATCTTCAGTCTATCTTCACCTGACTGGCCATATTATAGGGCATCCTGTGAGTACTTTATAGTCCTCCTTCATGTAGAGTCGATTCAAGTTTTTGTTAATGATTTTCACCCCTATACTTGAAAGTTTCTGTCTCTCAAGCTATAAATAATCCTCACTGACTCGAAAGGCATTCTTTGGAGACTGTATTTTCAAGCACAGCAAATGTGCTTCCTTGAACCATGGGCCTGTGGTGAAGCCAAATGCCCACCTACCATGTCCCTAACATCAGAAGAATCTTCTTATCTTGCAGCAAAGGCAAGTGGACAAAGTGTGCTGAAAAATACAATCTCAGTGACCCATGTTCGCTGATCACAAATAACTTAAAATTTAACGTACTAAACTGTTTATTTTTAACAAACAGTTTTGGGTTCCTAAATAGAGCAGTCAATAGAATTAGCACTGGGAAAGACCTACTAATTTGGAGCTATGATTCCTGATGTGGATAGGCAACAATAGAAATGGATACAAGCTTGTTATTTATAGATACTACAAAGCATATCCATTTTATTTTTCTAGTTCACAGGGTAAAATGCTAGGAACTGGTAAAATTAGCAATTGTAAGTAGGTTCTTGGTTCCAGATCAGATTTTCTGCCCTGATCTCCTCTCCCAGTTCTCAGCCTCACTGCATTCATTCATTTTCTAATGCAAGAGCTTTTCTAATTATTTTTCTATGGATGGGATCTGACTGAGCTCCCTATTTCTCCTCTCACCGAGTATTTCCCTCATGCTAGTTTTTGCTGGTTTCTATAATCTCACCTGTCTCAGGGAAAATGTGAGTCTACCCAGATAATTGTTTTTCTCTTTCAACTCTTCTAGTCTTGTCTCTAGAAACAAGCACCAGGTGCTTGGGGTCTCTCTGAAGGGGAAACCATTTAAAAAGCGTGAATTGTGCCTCTTATGTGCCATACACTGAAAAAGTGATTAATTCCCACATATATCACTGCTTGCTAAGTACTTGCTTGCTTCAGAGACTAAAAATTATTCATACAAAGTTGACAGTTCAATGATTTTCAGGTAAAATATTAATGAATTAGAAATACTTGTGATGGGTTGTAGTCCTTTCTTGGTTAATAAAGTGGGTTATTTGGAAATATGTATGATGTCTGTTTACATTGTAGTATATTGACTAGAGTCATACTGTCCTGTTGGTTACGCCGCCGGGTCCCCAACAGTGCCGGGAAGCGAAGTTCCCTTCTACCTCCGCCGGGCGGGAATGGATGAAAACTCAGGAATCCAGCGTAGGTTTAAAAGGCTTTACTTATCACAGGTTCAGGCATACAAATCAGCAATAGAAAAACCCTGTGCTTAGGATTCCCGGCTAAAACCAAGCCACGTGTAGGCCAAAATGGCGGCCACCACGTGTAAAGGCCCTGTAAAAAGAGGAGACAAAGACAAGACTCCCAAGAAGAGTGCAAGCCCCAAAAAGAGAGCCCAAAAAGAGAGAGAGCGAGAGAGAGAACGCAGGCTGGTTTTATACCCCTGCAACTCAGACCTCCCACTATAATGGGAAGCAGGAAGAGTCAAATGCCAGGTAATTTCTCCCAGCACCTCACCTAGGCCCTATTATATGCTAATGTTTTGAGCCAAGATCTGCCTGGAAATGCCTTTATAGGGTAGAGAAGGGGGTTTCTGAGATGGCATGTCTCTGTACCAAAGACTAATAATAATGCCAGTTAAATATTTCTCCAAGCCTTCACAAGAGTCTCGTCTACTTCACGGTAGTTTTGTGTTTTAGTTGCCTTTGAGTTATCAGGGAGCCATACTTGTTTGCTTGGAGGCAAACAGCATTTCTCTCTGGTCTAATTAGTTAGAGATCCAACATGGCCATGCAAATATCCTGGTAAGATCTAGCTAGTCCCACGATGATTGTGGTAGCATGAGAGAATATTTATACCAGCCAGTACAGAATACATGGTCGGATAAACTGCCACATTTAGACTACCCCCTATCTACAAAGTGACCTGCAGGAGGTAATCCAGGGCAGATGCAGAGGCTCTTAGAGGAGTCCTGCAACACTGTTCCTTTAAATGAATTTGACTGGGAAGACTTTATTAGCATCTGTATGCTAAAACATCCTAAATTCCATTAAGACAAGGCACATTGCATACACATTTAACACAGTACATTTAAAACAGAGAAGGAAGAAAGGACTTATTATTGAAATTTACAGTTGGTGTGGCCACTGTGTTAGACACTGGGTTGTTTTGAATTTCTAAGTATATTTAAAGCCTGGTCTAATGCTAGAAATGGTACTGTCTTAACAGAATTCATCTTTAAGGAGACCAGCCCTTTTTATAGTTTTTCTTCCATGCTTTATTTCCTTTGCTTCAAGTGCCTTTGGGCATCTACTGCCTGCATCCTGACCCTCTAGCTATAAAGGAGAGAATTAACCATTAATTAACATGCATGGACACTCCACCCACTGGCACTCTTACATCAGAATGTTTGCCTTCTCAAAGAAAAATGATCGTTCCAGTTGCTGGATAGTTGGAACTGCTGCTCACAAATTTAATTCATGCAAAAAGAAGTCAACCTCCAAATAATACATATTCTTATTATTTAATTCATTGAACATTGAACAGTAGACAAAACTATGCTGGTGGTAGATAGATTGACTAGGCGTTACTTTAAGAAAACAAGAAGAGGTCTAGGGATATGACTGCAGTGATAAAGTAAATAGCTAGCAAGTGTGAGGCCCTAAGTTTGATCCCCAGCACTATTGGGAGTATAAACTGTATGATGCAAGTAGACTGTGATTAGTTACAGAAATATTGGCTGATAGTTCTACATATTTTCAACTCTGAACTTCCTGCTTTACCTTGTACACAATGCCTCTATTCCACAGATTAGCAATTTGATGAAGTTTTTTGTTATTTTTGTTGTTGTTGCTGCTGGTTTTGTTTTTGTTTTGTTTTGTTTTTGGTGCCAGGGATTGATACTTGCATGTGTTGTACCACATCACTGACTCTAATAAGAAAAAAAGAGAGATCAATTTTGTAGCCCTTGACAAACATCTCAATTTTCTCTGTTCCAACTCCTAGACCTTGTACACCTTAAATATGTACATTATATAAGGGCTGATTATAGCTAAATGAAGTTGGGAGAGGAAAAAAGGAGAAACACAGTTTCAAATCATTATAAACTACATCTCACTCGTCCTTTGTCTAAAACCATGCCAAAATCTATTTCCTCTCCAGCGACCTTCATTAGTTGCCTGCTCTTTGTACCAGGAAAACAGGTTGTAATTCCTAATCTCAGAATGGACTCAAGTAATGATTTTTATCTCAGCCCTTTTTGTAGCATTAAGTTCTCTGGCAACTGGGAGTTAGGTAGAGAGGGGGAGGATGAGGGAGGGAGGAAAAAGGGATAGGTGGACGGTAGAGGATGGAAAAGGAAGACTTAGCTGAAACTCCAGGATGGAATCTGCTGCCATCCCAGCCCGCCTGGTTTCAGTGCTCACAGGCAGGGGTGCTGTGCCATCTGCTGGCAGGGCAGCAGGCGAGCTACCTCACCTCCCAGACCTCGTTCACCTTCCGAACCTCATGCAAGAAAACTAGTTCATTTCTCCTACTACATTTAGTGTGTGTGTGTGTATGTGTGTGTGTGTGTGTGTAAGTGCGTGCATGTATCCTTTCTTTTCTATCACTATGAATTATTATTTTAAAATACTTTTAATAGAAATACTAAGAGGATATGTTAAGGAACACAGTTTTAGGGGGTCGGAGCAATAGCAAAGTGGGTAGGGCTTTTGCCTTGCATGTGGCGAACCCAGACTCTCGGCATGCCATAGGTGCCCCCTGAACACCTACAGGAGTAATTCCTGAATGCAAAGCCAGTAGTAACCTCTGAGCATCGCTGGGTGTGACCCAAAAAGCAGAAAAAAATAAAAAGAAACACAGTTTGATTCCCCACTATGCTTTTTGTGTCATTGTGGATGTAAATAAAACTGAAAGTGGAATTCTAATAGACTTGACATTTTATTTTATTTTCTGTGAGGCTAGATAGTTTCTATTGAAACTTCCTTAGAATGATATGAGGGAGAAGAAAGGAAGTAGGTGTTCAAGGGAGAACACAGGCTTGAAGAACAAGCCTGGATGACATTTTTAAATGAAAATGATTGTAATGTATCTTAATGGAAATGTGTTTTAGGTTTCTTAGCTACTTCCTGAAAAACTAACTTGATTTGTAAGATTTCTTGAATGAAAACATGAGGCACTTGGCATACCATTTAAATTGCATAGCATGTCCCTGCCTTCTCTCTTGAATGACTGACTGTAATAGCAGCACTCAGACAGTGCTTCTCCCCCTTCTAACTCAGCTTTATCATCGAGTTTATGTCCAGAAATGTCCGGATCAATTTATAGATGAGCTTATTTCCAAATACAAAAGTAGAAAAAATCTCTCAATGTCTTCTTTTTTTCTTCTTTCTTTCTTTTCTTTTTTTTTTTTTTTGGCCTAGAGTTTCCTTTAGTGAAAACTAGGATAGCAATAAGAAAATCCAAATAGCCTAGTGAAAAGCTAGCAGAATAAGTTGGGTGACAGAGATTTAAAAAATGCTTTTCATTTGTGTGGTCACAGCCATGGGTGTCTACTATAAGAGGCATATTGGTGATACCAGTGCCGGTTTATTTCATTCTTTCTGTTTGTTTTGTTAGTTGGTTGTTTTGTTTTGTGTGGGGGCCACACCTGGCAATGCTCAGGGGTTATTCCTGGCTCTGCACTCAGAAATTACTTCTGGAGGTGCCCAGAGACCATATGGGGTTTCAAAGATCAAACCCAGTCAACTGCATGCAAGGCAAGTCCCTACCCGATGTACTCTTTCTCCAGCATTCTTACTCATTCTTATCTGGTTGTCTGGACCAGTTCTAGTTCCTAGATCCACAAAATAATGATTTTTTAACCTACCATGCCTAAATTAAGAAATAAAAATACAAAACCAAATAGTCAGTGAAGATTTAACAACTGTTTATGCTTCTTTTTTGGCAGCAGTTATTTCATCTGACAATACTCCCAGAGCTGCATTCCGACAATGTTGGGTGGCCAAAATAAAATGCTTTGGCACAACAGGACAATAATTAATCTGAGGATGTGATATCAAAACAGCCTAGCTGAGTTTCAAACTAATCCCAAGGCAAATTGGTGAAGTAGAAGAGAGGGAATGAGAATGTGTTTGCTGCTGTGTTGTTTTGTTTTGTTTTGTTTTTAAGGGGTGGGGAGCTTTCAAGAAAAGAGGGATAAGAAGGAAGAAAATGCTTTTGTTTTTGTTTTGGGAACACACTGGGTGGCACTCAGGGCTTACTCTTTGTAACTTACTCTTCCTCGGCTTTGTGCTGAGGGATCATCCTGGCAGACTTGGAACCATATGGAGTGCTGGGAACCGAACCTGGGTTGGCTAGGGGCAAGGCAAATGCCTGACCTGCTGTACTATTGTTTTAGCTCCAGAAAATGTGTTTTAAATGCTGTTTGCTGTGCAATGAAACAATGATTCTCGTGCACAGGCTAAGTTGAGAGCCTCTGCATTCAAGAATTCCTGCAACTTCCCAAATTGTGTGCCTGAAGAAGCCAAATCCTAGATAACAAAGTTGGTAACAGATTTATTCCAGCTATCAGTAAAAAAAAAAAAATAGAGAAAGATGGACTGGAGTACAGTTAAACCAGATTTGATCCCCCTGCAATACTGGGAAGGAGAAAATACTAAAGAAGGAGAAAAAGACAAAACTCCCAAGAAGGGTGCAAGCTCACAAGGAGAGAGCCCAAAGAGAGAGAGAGAGAGAGAGAGAGAGAGAGAGAGAGAGAGAGAGAGAGAGAGAGAGAGAGAGCTCCATTTCAAAATACTGTGCACCACGAGAGGTGATTCCTGAGGACAGAGCTAGAAAAAGCCCTGAAGCCAAAATCAAAAAGAAAAAAGGACAGCAAAGAAAGTATCCAAATTAACTCTTTGCCATAGAAAACTAGAAACGCATCTTCATTCTACAAAGAGTTCACCAGTGTCTAAATTTAAAATAAAATGCTTAACTACTAACTTAGATATTATTTCTCAGTCCATTTTCTGTGCAGAAATCTCCTTATTCAAATAATCTTGGTTACAGAAATATACTGTTATATTTTCTGAAAACAAAAAAATGTGCATTTGACTTGTGTTTCCATATTCTTCCCCAACACATTTAGAGAAAAAATTCAACAATAATATTTCATCTTGATGTGTGAAGATTTGTGCCAATGAGGAAAAAAATAGTTAAGCTGGACACCATTATGACATTAGATAAGAACCTATTTTTTTTTAATAGTCACATACTGATTCCACACAGTGATGTAGAGCTTAGCATCTCAAATGACTTAAATCCCATCTAGGGTCACATGTCTTTTTTAAAATGTGTTTTAAAATAAATTCATTTATGATTTATTATCAGTAAATTATCAGTAAATTAGCTACACAGGAAGAAGAGAGTGGCATGGAACATCTTCAAGGGCATGAAGAAATAGTTAAAAAGGAAAGAGAACCTCCAGCTCCAGGCACATCTCTTTGACTCCACCATTCTCCCTGCATTAACATACGCCTCAGAGACCTGGGCCCTATGAAAGTAGGATGAGAAGACTATTTGATCTCCCAAAGAGGAATTGAAAGAGCTATGCTTGGAATATCATGCCTCATTCAAGTGAGAAGAGGAATCGGAGTTCCAACCTCTGTCGACAATCCAGAGTCAGGGACACTGTCTCGTTTGCCAAGGTGTCAAAAAATCAGATGGGCTGGACATGTAATGCGAATTGAGATGACCGCTAGACTAGAGCAGTTACCGACTGGATCCCATGGGACATTAAAAGACCACGTGGCCGCCAACCTACAAGATGGTCAGATGTCTTTGTCAAGACCCTGAACAAATGGTTTGAGGCTCTTCATATTCCTGAAGCAACCAGATGCCATTGGGCTACACTGGCACGTGATAGGATCAAATGGAAATGTCACTGGCACCTGCTGGAGCAAATCGATGAATAACGGGATGTCAAGTGGTCAAGTGATCAGCAAATGTTTTATTTGTATCCTTATTATTTATACCTTTATACTTGGGGATGCATACAAATATTGGGGGCATAAAGGGAAATGGAGCTCTCTCTCTCTCTCTCTCTCTCTCTCTCTCTCTCTCTCTCTCTTTGGGGCTCTCTCCTCTTTGTGAGCTTGCACCCTTCTTGGGAGTTTTGCCTTTTTCTCCTTTTTTACAGGGCCTTAACACGTGGTGGCCGCCATCTTGGCCTACACGTGGCTGGGGTTCTAGCCGGGAATCCTAAGCACAGGGTTTCTCCTATTGCTGACTTGTATGCCTGAACCTGTGATAAGTAAAGCCTTTTAAAACTGCCCAAAAATAAATAAATAAATAAATAAAATAAAGGGTAATGGAAAAAATTTAAGAAGTCATTGTCTAGATCTACAATAAGATAGTCAAAATGGCTATGAGGGCAAAGCAAAGAATTGAAAACATACATCCATGGTCTGTTATTCTGGTTCTGCCTGCTGCTGTCTTTATGTGGCACCCTTCTCCTGCACTCAGCTTCTCCCCCAAAATGAAAAGATGGTTCCATCACACTAGGCAGCAGTAGCTTTGTCCCTTCAGACTGGATATTTCACAATGTTCAGTCAAGACAAAGGTCAGGTCTTGGGTAAGGGTAAGGGATCTGCAGGTACTTGACAGACAGTAGCAATCACTGAATTGTAAAACAACAGTGGTGCAGATGGATCCCTTTATTTGAGAGGCAGGGCATGCCTAGCAGTGCTCAGTGCTTACTCTTGGTTTTATGCTCAGAGATCACTGTGATGTACATTATAGTAAAAATAAATGACAAAATATCATGAGTAGGGGTCAGGGAAATAGCTCAAAGGGTGGTGCAAGCAAGGTATGTGCTATATCCAGAGTGGTGCCCACCAGTGCTACTGAACCAAAATAACATCACATGAAGGATGCCAGGCCATGCACCAGTAGACTCACAGAGTTGTGGGAGAGATCCTAGGCCTGAGCACTTTGAGACCCTCTCTGGGAGAGAGATGGGGTGTTCTAGGATAAGGAATATGTAGAACGAGAAAAAAGAAAACTAAAGTTCAAGATATAAATTGAAACTAGTCCAAGTAACAAGGAACCCAAGAAACAGGGTACTATCTGAGCATAATGAGAAAACCACTCAAAGATTTTTAGCAGAAGTGTAAAAGATGAAGATTCTGCATCAGAGTTTCAAGCATTAGGCCTATAATGTTTTGTTAGAAACAAAAATTATCCGGCATCAAACTAGTTATATACATCACATAATCCAGAAATATAAGGGGTTGGCTGGCTGGGGGCAAGGAGAAGGTATTTATACTAGGGAAAGTAACTACACAAATGGAAAAATTAGTATAGAAGTTGTAAAGAAAGGAACATAAAATTGTGACAGGTGAACTTGAAGGGGCAAAGGAGCAAAAAGAGACAAAATATGTGCAGAGCTTCTACACCAAGGACTGTACGGGGACAATCATTTGGTTTCAGAAGTGACTTCCTCAGAAATTAATGCCTTAGTTGGAATTTTTTGGAAAAATTCCCAAAGTTCAAAGTCTCCCATAAACTCAATTGTTGCCATCTCCTACATAGGAATAAACCATAAGAAAAATGGTAAGCAAAAGTTTGTTGCTGAATTTTATTGACCTAGATTCACAACTTGGGAACTAAACTATACCCAGACAAGTCCAACTGACAGCCACTCTGCTCGACAGCTGATGTAGAAACTTGTAGGACTCTAATGGAGTTGGCACCTATTTCACTTTCCGTTGGCAGCATCAGTGGCTCATGTGAATTTTGAATTGCTCTCCTTTACCCTTTTCCATTTATTATTTATTATTTTTATCTTTTCATGAAACATAATAAAGCACTGTGCATTTGCAAATCCTCTAGCTCCAGGATAATCCCATCATTTCTTGGCTGAGTTGATTTGGCAAAAGAAACCCATAATGATTTCTGCCTTAAAGACTCAAATTTGGCATCACAGTATGACCTATGTGACACTCTCAGCCATGCCAACACCTGTGTCCTTGATGTTGAAGGGATTTAAAAAGGTGTCAGTTGAGCTGGAAGGAGGCTAGATGCGTTTTGGATTACTGTTTCTCTGTGGAAATCACACGTACTAAATGCCTTAGATGTTGATGAGTATCCTGTTGCTTGGCTTAAGATTTGTAAAGCATATGGTTTAAAGAATCATAGATGCTAAATTAGAAATGACATTTTAACCATGAATTATTCTCCTGACTCTCTTCATACCTGACATGATACTGATTCCCACAGTCCTTAGAACGTCATGCTAGAAAAATTAGTTGAAAGTAAATTTGCTGGGGCCAGGAATGTGCTCAGTGGTAGAGCACCTACCTTGAATGCGTGAAGCTCTTGGATTTAATTCCCAGAAAAGGAGGGGGACATGAATGAAAAGAAGAAAATAAATCAAAGTTGCTACCACCTTCCTGAAAAACTATCTCACTAGTGTCATCCTGTTCCTAATTATTGTTTCACTTTTTTTCTACTAAACTATTAAGGAGTCCAGCAATCATAAAGGATATTTCAAAATCTTTTTATCATTTCACTGGGGCCTGGTGTTACTCAAACTCTGGTTATAATGTAAAAGGCAGCTTTAGACATAAATTACTCAAATTTCTTCTTTTATTTTCTTTTATTTTTTATTGCATTTACTACCAGTGTTGCTTGTTTTCATTCTTGTTACTTCTCATTTATGTGAGGTGATATCTCAGTCATTTTTCTTTGCATTTACCTGATAATAAGTGATGATGAGCTCTTTTTCAAGTGCCTGTTTCCATCTATATTTCTTCTTCAAAGAAGTATCTTCAGCTCCTCTCCCCAATTTGATGGGGTTGTTTGTTTTGTTGTTGTTGAGTTATCATGTGAGTGCTTTATATATCTTGAGTATTAGTTCTTTGTCAGATGTGTGATTTGTGAATATTTTCTTCCATTTGGTAAGGTAACTTTTTTTTTAATATTTTATTATACCACCATGATATATACAATTACAAAGATGATTCATGTTTGGGTTTCGGTCATACAGTGTTCCAGCACCCATCCCTCCACCAGTGCCCATTTCCCACCACCAATGTCCCCAATCCCCTCTTCCCTAGCCTGCCTCTATGGCAGATTCTTTATCTCTTTTCTCTCTCTTTCTCTCTTTCTCTCTGCCTTCTCTTACACATTGTGGATTACAATACATACATATAGAGGCTATCATGTATAACTTTTTAAATATTCAATGCTCAGTTCTAGGCTGGTATTATCACTTTTGAAAATTATTAGCACACTGCTTCCTTCTCTGACTTACCTAAACTCTGACTCCCACCTGTTTGTGATAGATTCCACATTTGACAAGATCTCTTGGATATTGGTATCATACACACACACACACACACACACACACACACACATATATATATATGTGTATATATGTGTGTGTGTGACAAGATCTCTTGGATATTGGTATCATACTATATATATGTGTGTGTGTGTTTGTGTGTGTGTTTATATGTACATGTATGCAAATATATGCATATATATCCATATATATCATGCAAATAAATGCAGTCATTCTATATCTGTCTTTTTTCTTCTGGCTAATTTCACTCAACATGATCCTCTCCATGTCAATCCATTTATAGGCAAATTTCATAACTTCATTTTTTCCTAACAGCTGATAGTATTCCACGTGTAGATGTTTGGTAAGGTAACTTTTAATTAGAGCCATAATTTCCTTCCCAGTCCAGAAATTTTTTTTCATAGACCCATTTATTCTTGCTTTTGTTTTCATTTCAATCATTAAAGAGACCTCTGAATACAGTATCATGAAGAATTCTGCATGGCTTTCCTCTATATAGTCTATGAATTCAACACAGATATTGAAATTTTATTCTATTTTGAACTAACTCCTGTATATGATATGACATAGTCCAATTATGGGTCTTTGCATGAGGCTCACTAGCTTTTCCAGCACTGTAAGAGGATTTCCCAGTTCCTTTGTCAAAACATAATTGTTCGTACATCTCAGAGTTTACCTCTGGGCTTTCAAGTTGTCCTGAAAATCTGATTTTATCCTAACTTAAATAGAATAATACAGTGTTTGATTACTGTAACTTTATAGTATAACCTAAATTTAGGAAATGCAGTGCCTCCCATCCTAAACTGAGGAATTGCAGTGCCTCCCATCCTAAAGTTAGGAGTGCAGTGCCTCCCACCCTAAAGTTAGGAGTGCAGTGCCTCCCATCCTAAAGTTAGGAGTGCAGTGCCTCCCATCCTAAAGTTAGGGAATGCAGTGCCTCCCATCCTAAAGTTAGGAGTGCAGTGCCCCCCATCCTAAAGTTTGAAATTGTAGTGCCTCACATTCTAAAGTTTGGAAATTCAGTGCCTCCCATCCTAAAGTTAGGACTTCCTGGCTTTCCACTATGTATTCTATGAATTCAACACCCTTTCTAAAGTTAAGAAATGCAGCACTTCCCATCTATCTTATTTTTTCAGAATTCTTTAGCACTTCAGGGAGTTTCCTGGTTCTGTGCAAATTTTGGTGGTGTTTTTTCTTTGTCCTTGATTGAAGACTTCTATTATAATTTACATAATATTGCATGGAATCTATATAAATGTTTTGCTGAGGTATGTTTTTAATTTTATTTTTTATTTATTTTTTATTTTTAACTATTTTATTATACCGCCGTTAGATATACAATTACAAGATATTCATGTTTGAGTTTTGGTTCACAGTGTTCTAATACCCATCCCTCCACCCCTGCCCATCTTCCATCACCAATGTCCCCACCTCCTCCCCCTACCCGCAGTTTGCTTCCATGGCAGGTTCTTTATCTCCCTTTCTCTCTTTCTCTCTCTCCCCTCTTTCTTTGCTTCCCTTTCTTACACATTGTGGATTTTTATATATTCTAGAACATGATTGGTTCCACTAGTTTGATGTACCATGGGGCCACAATTAGGGAAGAGCCAGATGGCAGCTCTCCCCCATACTTCTGAGTCTCTGCATCATGGCCGAGAGCCCTGAGGTAGTTCATGGGCAGGGGCCACCAGGCCTCCTGAATGGGTCAGAGAGGGGAATGGGGACCTCAGCTCCCTCTCCAGGGATGCCTGGTGACTTCCACCTCCAAGAGCCGCCTACCTGGGCTTGAACTCGGCTGCTCTGAGCTGGTCTTGAGATCAGCATCTCTCTTGCATGGGTTCTGATGAGCTGTAGGGTCCAAACCATGAAAATGGCAGCTATTATGGTCATCTGGCTGCTTCCCAGGCCCTACAGAGGTGATGGACCAACACCCAGAACCCATCTTGCCTCCCAGGAGCCTCATGATCAGCCAAGCTAAGGGAGAGCCAGATGGCAGCTCTCCCCCATGTGTCTGAGTCTCTGCATGATGGCTGAGAGCCCCCCAGAAGAAGCTTTTGAGGCTCCGTTTGCCAGTCTGCGCCAGCCCCACTTGGCCAGACACAGCTCCTCTCCCCTTCCGCGGCCCCAAGGCTAGTCCCACCCTGGCTGGTCCCTCAGTCATGTGCTGTTCTTTGTGGTGCCAGGTCCTCAGGTGACCTCTGGTCTGGCCCCAGGCCGCCATATCTTTTTTTTAATCACTTATATCATACCATTCCCTTTTGACCTATAGGGTTTCATTTAAGAAATCTGATGTGAATATTATGGGGACTCCTTTATAAAGGAATTTTTTTCTCTTGCATCCTTTAAGTCCTGTTTTTCTCTTTTGCTACTTTAAGAAATCTGATGTGAATGTTATAGGGACTCCTTTAAGTACATTTTTTCCCTCTTATATCCTCTAAGGCCTGTTTTTCTCTTTTGCTACTTTAAATCCAGTGTGTCATAGTGTTCTATTTGAGTTGAGATTATGTGGAAATCATTGGTCTTTCTGACTAATCAGAGAAGCCCTCCACTTCTCAGATTAGGAAACTTCTCTGCTGTAATTTCTTCAGCCAGCAATTCTTCCCCTTTCTCTCTTTACTCTCTGGAACGCCTATGATGTAAATGTTACTCCTAGCCATACACTGGCTCTCCCTGTGCCTAGCCGCTCATGAGGCGCCCGGGAGGGATGGCAGGTTCTAGCCCTGGCCCACCACCCCAGCAGAGCCTCACAACAAGCCAGACAACCCCCACTCCATGAGGGGCCTCCATTTCCCACATTCGGACTTCCCCCTCATCAGAACTCCACCCAGCAGACCAGCCTATCATAGCTTGCGGCAGCGTGGTTCATCAATAGATGCTGGATTTTTAGATGACTACAAGAGTATGCTACCCACATGGCAGAGCCTGGCAAGCTACCCGTGTGTCGTATTTGATATGCCAAATACCAGTAATTATAGACCTCATTCCTATGACCTGATGGAATGGTTTGAGGCTCTTTATGTTCCTGGAGCAAGCAGGTACCCTTGGGCTTTACTTGCATGAGACAGGACATATGGAGATGTTTCTGGTGCCTGCTCGAGCAAATCGATGATGAAGCGGGAAGACAGTGATACAGTGACAGTGATGCCATACACCAGTCTGTGTATATGCACATGTAATGCCAGTCTGATTGGGGTATTTTTTCCATTTTTTAGAATTTTTTTTCTCCTTTTTTTTGAGGGGTGGGATTTGAGTCACACTTTTGGTGCTCAAGGCTTATCCTGGTGCATTGTTCAAAGGTTTCCTCTGATAGTCCTCAGGCAACCATACAGCTCCAGGGAAAGAAGATGGACCGCCTGCATCCCAAGCATGTACCCCAACCCACTGAGTTATCTTTTTGGCATTTTTCTTTTCTGATGATTTCATCTACCTTGTCCTTGAGGTTACTGACTCCATTTTTTACTTTTCCCACTCTGCTGACAAATTATAACAAAGTGTTTTATAGCTCAACTATTATACTCTAGATCATTCATTTCTGTTTAGAATTTGGGTGAGAGGAGATTGGCTGTGCTCAGGGTTTACTCCTGATGGCACCCAAGAGACTATATGTGGTTCTGAGAATCAGATCTAAGTCTGCCACAAGCACCCTATCTGCTATACTTACTCTTTGGCCATTTGGAATTTTTTTATATTTTTTTCCAGATTTACCAGTGGTTTCTTCTGCTGATTTCTCTGTGTCACTGAATATTAATAGAATGTTGTTTGTATGCATTCCTCAGAGTGTTTAGAAATTTCTGCTGTGTTTGAAAACCTTTTTGGACATTTTGTCCCCATCCATTGATGAGGATGAATTGCTCCACTTCTCACTTCTTTGTTGTGCCTGGTGCTACATGAGATCTAGGGGTGGAGTCTGAGAATTTACCAGAGGCTTATGTTCAAGAGGTTGAGTCAGCTCCAGTAACTCTGAGTTTATGTGGGTTTAGACATTTGCTAGAGATTTATGGTCACACATGATGCCCTATAGCAGCTACAGTGCTGAGATTTAGCAAGCCCAGGCTCTAACCCAGGGTTGCTGGTCTCTGACATTGCATGTCATGTTAAAATCTGAGCAATGATAAATAATCATGACACCTCACAAGGCTGTGCTTCAGATCATAAATGTCCCATGGTACCAGGCATTTTGGAAGGGGCTAGGTGGCAGTTGAAGGCTCTGTCTCACCAGACAGCTCAGTGTTCACACAATCTGTATAAATTAATTTCATCCTGACCCATACTAAATAGGCAGCTGATATCCTTATCACCACACCAGTCTCTGCATTTGAATATCATAACCTGGTACCTAAAAAGGAAGAGAGGCTGCTTGCTAGCACCAGTCAGTAGACTTGCCACGCTAAGTCTCTTGACTTGACTAAATAAGTGTTTGTTAGCCATGAGCCCTCTCTATTAGCCTGGGATAGACATGGCTCACATCTGGAATGGTGACCCACAGCCAGACTCACAGAGCACAGAGATAGTGCAAGCCCTGATTCAAACTTTGTGTCCTCAGTCACTTGCTTCCTATATCTCTGCTGTTGACACTGCTTCTAATTTCCAGTGAGGTTTCTTTTCCTACCTTGATTCAGTGGCATATTTGATGGAACTTTGACAGGTCTCTGTATTTAACATTTTGACTTTAGCACTGTTTACATAAATTAAACTACAGTTTAATGTCAGGCATCTGAATACACACTGGTGTCGCTGTTAATTCCATTTAGGTGTAGGTATTTGTCTTTTTATGTATTTATTTTTTTTGTCTCTTTTATAACTTTTTTTAAATATATGACTGTGAGATACACAATTACAAAGATGTTCATGTTCAGTTTTCGGTCATATAGTGTTCCAGCACCCATCCCCCACCAGTACCCATTTCCCACCACCAATAACCTAATTCCTCCCCCCCCTCCCCCTAGCCTGCCTCTATGGCAGGTTCTTTATCTCCTCTCTCTCTCTCTCTCTCTCTCTCTCTCTCTCTCTCTCTCTCTCTCACTTACACATTGTGGATTGTAATATATACATTTAGAGGTTATCAGGTGTACCTTTTTGCCTATATTCAATGCTCAGTTCTAGGCTGGTATTATCATTTTGATGATTATTAGCACACTGTTCCCTTCTCTGTCTTACCTAACCTCTGACTCCCACACACTTGTGGTAGATTCCACCTTTGTCTTAATGATAGAAAAGTGGTAGGTAGTCTCCTACTAGTTGACCAACTTCCTTTTTGTGTACATTTTCCAATTCAATTTTTCCATCCACACTCTGCCAAATATTATAAACCCAAAATAGGCTAACAGCTAGTAAGTATAGTATCAATTATAATAATAGTTTTAATATGCATCACATGTTAATTTAATTCTAATAATCTAAATCCATTGTTTTCATACTTAATTTACCCAAGAATCATAACAGATGTGTATCGCATTTAGAATGCATACCTCTGGGTTTAGGAAGATAGCTCAGCAATTATGGGTACATGACTTGCATGGACTGAAGCATGAGCTGGAGCCCCAGCATTACATGGTCCCTGAGTACTAGTGGGGCTCCTGAATACTGCTGGGGATGGGCCTGGATGCCCCAAATATCATCAAGGTGACCAGAGTGCTTCCCAGAACACAAGAAACTCTGTATCCATCCTTTCCAGATCTTCTGAGTACTGCTTGAAAGTATTAACAAAACAATTACATTCCTGATATTTACTTCAATAAACTATCTGGGGGTTTATTGGCTTTTTGGTCACAGCCAGTGAGACTCAGGGGTTACTCCTGGATCTGCAATCAGAATTGACTTCTGGCTGTGCTGGAGTACCATCTGGGTTGCTGGGGATTGAGCCCTGTTTGGCCACAGGTGCAAGGCAAACGCCCTACCCACTGTACTATCACTCTGGCCCCATTACTTCAAGAAATTTTTATTCAGCAAAAGTAGAAAGGAACGCATGAACCCCCCACATAATTCTGTTGCAGGAAACCTATAGACCACACGTGAGAAACACAATCAGGAATTCACTCACCATCAATTCCTACATTTGCATTGAAGGAAAGTGGGAGGGAATTCATTCCAGAAGGCAATTTCTATCTCCTTGACCAGAAAATACTACCTCACTGCATTCAGAATAAATGAGCAAAATATTGAGTGAAATAAAGTATTGAGTGAAATGCCTTTGACTTCAGAGAAGTGGTTGTCATGTGAAAAGAAAGGGCCATGAGGAATCCCTCTGGATTATGGCAATACAAATACTTACTTAAAGCTAAATTTTCTCTAAAATGCTGTCTTTTGAGGATAAAGCTCTTACTGAATAAAAGATATTTATCATGTTTCATCTAATATTTTCCTCTCTGTTAATAACACTCAAACATTAAAGTGCAGTCTGCCAGAGTGAAGGCTTATTGCTGTCACTTTTGTTAGTCTCATAGGAACTTAAATTTGAGTAGAAATGTCTGCATTCCTTCCATATGCTGAAGTACTGTAGCTTGAAAGTAAATCTGATTCAAAACTCTTCTAATAAGAGGAGTAAAATGGGGAGAGAAACCCAGATCATTGTTTTTGGTAAGAAGTTTGTCTGGGGCAGGGAGTCATAGTACAGCAGGTACAATATTTGCCTTAAACATGGTTGATCCAGGATCAATCCTTGGGACCCCCTATGGTGCCCTGAACACTGACAGGAGTGATCCCTGAGTGAAGAGCCAGGAGTTCTCCTGAACAGTCTGGGTAGCTGAAAACAAAGTGGTACTGAGGTACTTGATTGGATTTTACACAGGTTTGTGTACAAAGAAAGGAACCTCTGGCATAGAGCTCGGAACTGGATTTAAAGGTAATTCAACATAGTGCAGACCACATAACCCGGGAGGCCACTATGCAAATGAAAATTGAGATAGTTATTAAGAAAAGGAGAGGGGCCGGAGCGATAGCCCAGCGGGTAGGGCGTTTGCCTTGCATGCGGCCGGCCTATGCCGGCCCGGGTTCGATCCCTGGCATCCCATATGGTCCCCGAGCACCGCCAGGAGTAATTCCTGAGTGCAGAGCCAGGACTAACCCCTGAGCATCGCCAGGTGTGACCCAAAAAAAAATAAATAAATAAATAAATAAATAAATAAATAAATAAATAAATAAATAAATAAATAAATAAAGAAATTTAAAAAGAAAAGGAAGAGAGGGGAGATCTGTATGGGAAAAGCAATCACAGAGTTCACAGAATCCTCAGAGAAACCTAGCCCGGGATGCCGCAGCGATAGCATAGCAGGTAGGGCATTTGCCTTGCAAACGTCTGCCCTGGGTTTGATCCTCGACATCTCCTAGGGTCCCCTGAGCACCGACAGGAGTAATTCCTGAGTGCAAAGCCAGGAGTAACCCCTTAACATAGATGGGTGTAACCCAGAAAGAAAAACGAAAAAAGAAAAGGGGAGGGGGAGGGGGAAGGGAGGGGAGGAGAGGGAGGGGAGGGAGGGGAGGGAGGGGAGGAGAGGAGAGGGAGGGAGGGAGGGGAGGGGAGAGAGGAGAGGAGAGGAGAGAGGAGAGGGAGGGAGGAGGAGGGAGGAGGGGAGGGAGGGAGGGAGGGGAGGGGAGGGAGGGGAGGGGAGGGAGGGAGGGGAGGAGGGAGGAGAGGAGAGGAGAGGAGAGGAGGAGAGGAGAGGAGAGGAGAGGAGAGGAGAGGAGAGGAGAGGAGAGGAGAGGAGAGGAGAGATACTCAGCCCTGAATTCTTCCTTGGGAGAGAATTGTGTTTAAGAAAAGACACGAAGTCTTTTCTACTAATATTCTATGTCATTTCCTTGTTTTATTTATTAATTTTTTTAGAAATTATTGTTATAGTTAAGGTAAATGCTTACTATAATATTAATTTTTATGATATTGATGTATGGTCACCACACCTCACTGCCATCAAAGTGCTCAAATCCTCCACCAATGTCCCGATCTTTTTAAATTATTATTGTTAGGGTGCTCTGATTTGCAACCAGTATACAATGTCCCAGCACCAACCCCACCATCAGTGTCCGCTTCCCTCCACCTGTCCCCAGGTTCCCTCCCACCAGCCAGACTGCCTCTTTAACTGGCACATTTTGAAATTAAGGAAGAAATACCTAAAGGGTTTAGGTTAGGAAAAGGCTCTACAGCAAGAGAAAGCAACAATTTTCTTAGATAAGAGTGTGGGAAAGAGGCAAGAAAAAGAGTAGGGAGTTGTCTGAAGCCTAAGAACAGGGTGTGAAGATTCAAAAGATGCCAGCACTCATTCTGTTTCAAGTGTTCCTGTTCCTGTTCCAGAGCAGCACGGCAGATCTGACGGAAATATATATTATATGACACGAATGGTTTGGAAATTTCTTAAGTAGTCAAGATTAAGATCCCTGCTTAGGTTGACATGGTTTAAAAGAATAGTACATAAAAAAATAATTGGATCTCCAAAGGGATAGAATTCAGTGGAATCTGAAGTTCAAAATGAGAATATAAGCTACCCCTTTTCCAATTTATGCCCAAAACTGACAGAAATCATAGAGATGGCAAAAAATAGTGGCTCTCAATCCTGTCTATCAGAATATTTTAAGATAAATTTTAGGTCAAGGACATAGCACAAAGGAGTGGAGTCCATCCCTTACATAGGAGGCTCCAACTTCAACCCCTGACACTACTAGGTATGGCCCTGGTGGTCCCCAAGCTCTGCCAGCATATCATGGTGTCCCCATCTCTGCCTAAGCAGCTGCACTCTGAACCATGAGTCTGAACTATAGAACCAAGTATTGTTGGGAGTAGAGTCCCCAGGCTCCCAAAGCTGCACTGAAAATGCCTCAAAAGGAAGAAAAATGTACATTTATGTTTTGTCTTCTCCAGATCAAATAAATTTTAAAAAGGTCTATAGTTAGAGACCAGCATCTATGTATATTTTAGGAGCCTCCCAAACGATTCTGATGTTTACCCGTTGACCTTCATACATTATGGAATAGAGGTGCAAGGGCCAGAGAGTTGACATTGTTTCTTTTTGTCCCATTTTAATTCTCTAAACCAAACCAAGACCGATAGAAAAGGCAGAACCACATCAGAGGTACAGGATCTAGTCTTAACTTTTCAGCATATGACCTTAGTGCAATTTGGTATAAAATGCTTCAATTTCTTCATAGCTCTGAATCTCTGAAAAATAGAAGTAGACACAATCATTTCTGGTCCTACCCAACTGTAGTTTTATGAGTCTTAGTTTTTTATAAGAAGTCACTTTTCGGTACTCAGAGTTCCTTATCAGCATGTATCTGACACTAAAAAAGCTCGCACAGAAGGAAACCAGGATTTCCTCCACCCCGTTTCAAAAATGCACAGTTGAAAATGCGAAGTCCAGGTAACATCCCACCTAAAAGTAGGCAAACTGGGGTACTTTCCTCATGAGTCATAGTCTGGTGTAATCATATATGGTGGAGATTGGTTTTAATGGAAGAGATGGGGACAATTGTTTTCTTTCTTGCTTTTTTTCCCTTTATGGAAACACCATGGTTTGCAAAGTTATTTATGACACAATTGTTACAGTCATTCAATATACCAACACAAATCCCACCACCAGAGTGACTTGCCACCATTGTTCCCATTTTTCCAGCCACCTCCTAAGTCTGTCCTCTTAGCAGTCACAAAATAATTTACTTTTTATTGCTTGTTATAGCTAAATGGGTTGTGAAATTATCAGAGTCATACAGAGCATTAACAAAGAGAATGGAAGACAGCTTAAAGTAACTTTCTGTGAAAACCCGCTCACTCTGAAATCCAGGAGTTAAGACTTATAACTACATGTAGGGGGAGTTATTTGCTGAAGCATCTTCTACCAGCTTATGAGAGTGAATTGTTAAATTTCTGGGAATTTTACCAACACATTGTTAATCATACCCATTATTAAAAATCAAATTATATAGTGTACAATTACATAATTGTACACTGAAAAGGATAAAGGTAATAAATAGCTAAAAACACATCACTTTCTAATTATATGACATTCGTGTTTTAATAGAGCTCTTAAGATTATTTACATCTATTATAGGTGGATGGTGCTAATGTTATACAATGCCATACTTCCATACATCACCAACCTCATATGTTACCTTGGAGACATGGAAATAGACACAATAAGAATAACACATCACAAAATAGTGCAACCACTAAAAAATAGGATTTGATTCATCATTTTATTTAGTGCCTATAGACATAAGAAAGTGGAGAAAATTTTATTAGCCAATTACGATTTAAAGTATATTATATGACTGGTGGAGAGATGAGTGTTGAAACACTGTGTGACTGTGTGATTCAAATCCAATCATGAACAGCTTTGTAATGGTCTCTCTCACGGTAATTCAATTTAATTTTTTTTTAATTTTTTAAAAAGTACATATGTGGGGCCAGAGCGATAGCCCAGGGGGTAGGGCATTTGCCTTGCACGTGGCCGGCCTCTGCTGGCCTGGATTCGATCCCCGGGATCCCATATTGTCCCCGAGCACCGCCAGGAGTAATTCCTGAGTGCAGAGCCAGGAATAGCCCCCTGAGCATTGCCGGGTGTGACCCAAAAAGGCAAAAAAAAAAAAAAAAAAAAAAGTACATATGTGTGGCCATTATACTAAGAAGAAATAAGAAGATATTCTTTCTTTTTTTTTCTTTTACTTTTCGGGTCACACCCAGCCATGCTCAGGGGTTACTCCTGGCTCTTAACTCAAGAATTACTCCTGGTGATGCTTGGGGAACCATATGGGATACTGGGGATCAAACCCGGCAGCCGCATGCAAGACAAACTCCCTAACTGCTGTACTATCGCTCTGGCCCTTCCAGAATTTTGTTAGGTAATTCAGCAAATAAGTCACTCACATCATTGTAAAAATAAGTTAATATGGTTTGTTGTTTCAATATACAATTATAGTAAACAAAAATACCAATCTGTCGTTATGTTGAAATTACCCTAATTTGTTGACTGCTATTAGAGGTTTGCCTCAGATATGAGAATATGCAATTAGAATCAACATGAAACCCATTTTATATGGGGACCAGAGAATAGTACAGCAAGTATAGTGTTTGCCTTGCACACAGACTCCATGGGTTTGATCCCCAGCACCCCATATAGTCCCCAAGTCTGCCAGGAGTAATCTCTGAGCATCATCACATATGCCATCTCCCCCCAAAAAAAACCACCATGGAACTTACAAAGCTTTAAATATCCTTTATTATTATGTATTGATGATAAAGCTCTCCATTCTTACTATCAGTAAAAATAAATATTATAAGTGTTTGTGGGTATTTATGCATATATATCTTCCCATATTTTCTAGCACATCTCTGCTTAGAGCTGTGAATTCCAAAGAATTGAACATAACTTTTTTCCCAACTGCCTAGATCAAGAGTCCCGAAAGAGTGATGTCACTAGACACCGTGAAAAACAGTGATGTTTTTCTTCATTCTGATTAAAAACAAAGTCCTCGTACAAGGGCATTCTTGCCCATCCCACACCATCCTCTTACAAGGACCAAGGATAGCGGGGGGGTAAAAGATTTTGAATGACTCAAAACAAAGTAAATCATCATCACTAATCATCAGAGAGATGCAAATCAAAACAACAATGAGATACCACCTCACACCACAGAGACTGGCCCATATTCAAAAGGGCAAAAACAACAAGTGCTGGCGTGGATGTGGGGAAAAGGGGACACTCATACATTGTTGGTGGGAATGCCGGCTGGTACAGCCTTTCTGGAAAACAATATGGACTTTCCTCCAAAGACTAGAAATTGAGCTCCCATTTGACCCAGCCATACCGCTCCTGGGAATCTACTCTGGGAAACCAAAAATACGCAGCGGAAACACCATCCCTACTTTTATGTTCATAGCAGCACTGTTCACAATAGCCAGAATCTGGAAGCAACCAGTGTGCCCGAAAATCGATGACTGGATAAAGAAGCTTTGGTACATCTACACGATGGAATACTATGCAGCTGTCAGGAAAAATGAAGTTATAAAATTTTGCCTATAAATGGATGGATATGGAGAAGATTATGTTGAGTGAAATTAGCCAGAAGGAGAGAGACAGATACAGAATGACTGCATTTATTTGCATGGCATAAATATACTAGTGGTGGAGTCTTGCCAAAGGTGGAAATTACCACAAGCGTGTGGGAGTCAGAGTTTAGGTAAGACAGAAAATGGAACAGGGGCGAACAATAGTCGAGGGTACTAATGCCAACCTAGAACTGAGCATTAAATAGAGGCAAAAGGATACAAATGACAACCTTTTAAGTGTATGTTCTGTAACCCACAATGTCTGGAAGGGAAGGAGAAGAGAGAGAGAGAGAAAGGGAGAGAAGATAAAGAACCTGCCATTGAGCAGGGCTGGGGAAGGGGGAGGGAACCGGGGATGTTGGTGGTGGGGAGATGGGCACTGGTGGAGGGACGGGGTGCTGGAACACTGTGTGACCAAAACCCAAACATGAACTTTTTTAATTGTATATCTTTTATTTGTATATCTCACGGTGGTGTAATAAAATACTTAAAAAAAAAAAAAAAAAAAAAAAAAAACAAAGTACGTAAAAGAAATCACTTCCTCACAGAGAGAATAGGTATCAATCACCAATGGTAGAGTTAGATGAGTATAACTAGTTAGGACTGCTTTGGGGCATTAGTTATCTCAGAGTCTGCCTCTGAGATAACTGGTAACAATTTCTCTTCACCCACAATAATCTTTCATCACAAAGACTCTGCTCTTATCTGCTTAGAAAATGTGATAGCTAGCTCCAAGGAAGTTGACTCAGATTTATTCAGTAGCATGGTGGATAACTTCGAGTGCTTTCAAATTCAAATTCTTCAAAATAAGTGTGTGTGTATTGGAGCGAAAAAGAACAAGTAAGGCATTTGGGTTTGCAGCCACGTGGGTTTGATTCCCAATACACAATATAGTGCCCTGAGTCCTTCCAGGGGTCATCCCTGAAAGCAGAGCCAGTAGTAGACCCTGCTGACACCTTGGTGTGCTCCCAACACCAATAAATGAATAAATATGCCAAGTAAAGTATACCTAGTAACAATTAGTCTGCAGACTGCCAGCTAGTAAACTTTGAGCCTGGTCTTTTGAAGTGTATTGCTGGGCTGTACTTAGATGTAAAAGGGAAAGAGAAGGCATTTGGAGGTTGATTTATCTAATTATAAATCCCAGATTTTCTGTCTCAAGTATGAATTTGGGAAAATTGTTGAATATCTGAACCTTAGTTTTCTAATCTGTACAACGAAATTGCTGTGATAAATGAATAAATAGATGGACAATCAGTAAAACATAAGCTCGCCCAATTTGTTCCATTTATTTTCTCCCTATCAAGTGTCCAAAGGGAGCATGAAAAATCACTAGTCTTCAAAATCCAAAGGAATTAGTTTTTGATGGTGATATTTAGGTTCATAAATTTAGGGTGCATAAATTTAGAGAAAGCATTGATAAGGTAGCCAGATAGGTTATTATCCACTGCACTGTACTTGATATAAGACAAAGTATGTGATTCTGGAATCACATAGGCAAGTCTCAGAGAGTGCACAGAGAGAGGTCTAAAAAAGATGTCAAGGGATCCAAGAAATTGAATTTTGAAAGTTGTATTTTAGTCTTAATTTACTCTCCCTACTGAAATAAAAACTAGTAAGTGAATCATCATCAAGCTCTCCCTGCTCCCTGGCTCTCCATAAAGGTCAGAGTGACCCTCCCAGAGCAAGGGAGGCTTTATCCAGTGTTTCAGAGAAACATTTTTAGGGTTCTTTCCAGAAATGGTTAATGTGACCTGTGATTGTAGATTAAACAAAAGAACTTTTCTCTACATAGCCATGCAAACCATATGATCTGAACAAAAGCAGCAGCTCCATATTTGAGAGAGCATTTGTAGAAAAAATGATATTTAACTTCAAAGGGAATGTTTGCATTGAAGATTCACCCAGATTTAACTAAAAAAGAACTATGAACCTCATTCTTAGATCAGTGCAGGCTATTAGTTCAGAGAAGGTGTTTAAAAGACAGTGTCTCTTAGGTTCTATTCATTTTGCTCTGATCCATGAAAAGACTTTATGAGATGAAACTATATCCATTCTCTATAAAGAATACATAAAAATGTATATATATATTAAGAGTAATACCTAAGGCCAGGAAAAATGGGCCAGGAGGATGTGTCAAAGGTGGAAATCTACCACATGCCCACATGCATCTAGGGAATGGAGGGAAGGTAAAATTGAAAAGGGACCAGCTTGGCAATAATAGTTGGAAATGGTAATGCTAGAGAAGAACTGAGTTTTGAAAGTAGATAAAGAGATATACATGATAACACTTCAGTGTTTGTATTGCAAACCACAATGAAAAAAGGAGATAGACAGTAAGAAAGAGACAGGGAGAGATGTTGTTGGGGATGGGGAAGGAAGCGAGGCACATTGGTGTTGGGAAATGTGCACTGGTAAAGGGATGGGTGTTGGAGTACTGTATGACTGAAACCCAATCATGAACAGTTTTGTAATGGTCTAATACACAGTGATTCAATTTGAATAAATTATATATGTGTATATATACATTCTCTAATATTTTCTATAGATATATTGATTCAACCAGTCGTCTTTAAAGAGACTTATAGGACTTTAAGTCAAACATATTGTCAGGTGCTCAATAAATTCTTGTGCAGTTTTTGTTTTTGTTTTGGCTATCCCAGCATTGCTCAAGACTTACTCTTGGGTCTGTGCTCAGAAATCACTCCTGGCAGGAACAGGGGACCATATGAGTTCCTGGGGTTCAACTCCAGATAAGCTGTGTGCAAGGCAAGGTCCTATCCATTACATTGTGGCTCTGGCCCTTCGATAAGCCCTTGATGGGTGGTAATATATGGATGATGAGTTAGATCCTATAGCAGTGAAAAGTATGCTTGAGTGTCATATGTTGCCTCTCACAGTAGAAGCTATAATCTGTTGCTTCTAATGTTGGCTAATTTTGTATATGTTGAGATAGGTAAATATTCTATTTAATAGAATGTTAAAAGTGAGCCCAAAGAAAAGTGAGTCGAATATTTCCTAAACATTTCTAAATATTTTCCTTATTCTTTTGCCTTAGTAGTTAACCTTTAAATCTATGTTTCCTGTGAAACAACAAAGCTCAGGAATTTTTTTTAATAATTGATGTGTAATACAAAGAAACTATGAGTAACAAGTGGGAGAATGGCTCTGCCTTCCAGTTCTTTGGATGAGAAAATTCCCAGAAATGTTGGAAACTGCCGGAAATTCCTGGTTGTTAATACAACTAGCCAAGCAAATTCTCTTGGGCTGAACGCCAGACATTTCCCACTCTATTCTGTGACAGCTCCACTGGGAATTGGGGGTGGCGGGGAAGAAAGGCCGGTTCCTCCAAACCAGCAGCTGTGTAACAGACCATGCATGAGGCCATGGGACATGGCCAAGATGATTCCCAGAGCTGCTTCCTCTCTACGGCTGCATGTCTTCATCATTAAGGAGGTGCCTGGGACTGAAGTGAGGTCGCCTTTCTTTTTTACTGCTGGCTGGCCCTCCACATGCCTGTCCTGCCTTAAATTATAGATTACCATCTCCCAAAGACAGTCCGTGGCAACGTTCCCTTAGCTCTCCCTTTCCTACCTCCCCAGCTACCATTGTTCCTGCCGCAAGGGGAGGAACTGTGGAGTTCAACCAATTGTAGCTGATCCCAATAATACTCCATCTTACCCAAAAGGGGATTATTTGGGGGGAAAGGCAAAAGCCAGAAAGACATTTAGTATGTCAAACTTGACTTCTTGGCTCTTCCTCCAGATTACTGGAGAACTGATGTTTGGGAGCCTCTTAGGATATAGAAAAATGTACTCTTCAGGAGAGGAATTTGTAGGGATGTGGTAGATTTAAGTGTTTTCTCCTGTTTTGGCTTCGGGCACAGTGAGAAACTGACAGGATAGTCACTGGTGTTAAAACACTCCACACAGCTTTCAATCCTACCAGCTCTTCCATGCTTTCTTGGGAAAAATGTGCTGGAACATAGCATAAAACCCAATAGCCACATTTTCAGAATTTCAGAATGTTTTAAATGATGTTTAATAATGCTTTTAATAAAGAGGTGTGTGTGTGTGTGTCTGTGTGTTTGTGTTTGTGTGTGTCCACAAAGCCTGAGTTTCCTAATCTTTTCTCAGTCTGCTCATGTCTGTTCCTTCCTCCTGGGGGCTAGAGTTCTTTGAGACTCTACCCTGCTGGCATGCTGTATGAGCACATCCTCGGGGGAACCAGATGTCCCTTTGGACACAAAGGGGAAGCAAAGTGGGGAGAGACACAGTCTCTTGAATCTTTGTGTGTGTGTTGCCTCTGAATGATAAGCGCCCTGCATTGTGTGTATACATGTTTCTCCTCAACCCGCTATAAATAAACGGCAAACTGTCTTATTAGACAGTTACACAAGAGAAAAGGAAGCAATCATTTTGACAGGAAAAGAGAAACCTGTTCTTTGTCCCCAAAGACAGAAACTCTTTTGTTTAGAATAAGTACCTTTAGCATTTTCATGAAAAATGAGAGCATTTTTTCATTTATTATCTACAGTTACCACTTTCTCAAGCCTTTTCATTTAGAAAGACCATGCCTGACATAACTTTTGTTTTCTTTTTTTTTTCTTCCTTGGTTAAGCAGAACCATTTACTGCTCCAGATGGGGCCTGTTCTCTTATTAAAAATCGTTTCTTCTGGCACATTTTTAACCTGTCTTAAAATGATAACCATGAGGCCTTGATAAATTAATTGAAAAAGCCTCTCCTGAGGTGGCTCCGGTGATTTTGTTAAGACATTTATTTTAAGAATAACTCTCTGTAGAGTTTATCAGTAAATTACTTTTCACCCAGCATTAAATTATTTCCCCACTAAGGATATTATAATTCCTTTCTCACAGTAATGGGGGGGGGGGGGGGACTGAGACTCTCCTCAAACACTGCTAAATGGGCACAGGCCCTCATGTCAATGTTAGTCATTGCAGGCATGCTCTCACCAGACGTTATAAATGACAATATAAGACCCAAGAAAGAAAAGAGAAGACATTAAAAGAGTAAGAAAAACCGGGTTAGAATTTTAGATAAATTACATTAATGGAAGAACACACAATCAAAAACATAGGAACCAAGGACACTGGAAGATTATTCACTCACAGAGGTGGGGAGGCAGGGAAGGAGACAGCTGGGACCCAAGGAAAAGAAAGAAGGTCAGGAAGAGAATATCCTCTTTCTCCATCATACCAAAGAAGCGGGTCTACCTTGGAGATTTTAGTTTATTTCCTCCCTGATAAACAAGAAGTCAGTACTGATAAGGATCCTTGCTAACACTTCCTCTGGAAATGTACAACATTCCATGTTTCTGCTTCATAGTCCCCATCGGAAATGTATGAGTCAGACTGAGAGGTAAAGATTTTGTCCAGGCTGCCTATGAGACCTTGGAAGGTAGAGTCAGGCCTTTGAGGTGTGGTCTTTCTCCTTCAGTTTGTTGTAGAGTTTGAACCATAGGTAGGTTTTATTTTAAATCTATGCATCGATGTGCAAGAAAATCATTGTTAGATCATGAATTTTAACTGGAAAACTGACAGATAATGATCTATGTTTAGGAGCCATAGGAGTAACCAGGCTGAGATGTAATGAACCAAAATTTGCTACACACTCTTCTCCCCATTGGTTAGAAAGGTATACTACGTTTTAGGGCATATTGGATTTTCTAAGTCGGGGGGCTGTATTCTTTAGGGGAACTATATCCAGTGGTGCTCAGGGCTTACTTCTCACTCTCTGCTCTTGGATCACTCCTTGTGGGGCCTGGTGAAGGATATGGGTGTCAGGGATCAAATCCAGTTAAGTCGTGTGCAAGACAAGCACCCTATCCTGAGTACAATCTCTCTAGCCTGATTGTTTTTTTGCATCTAGGTTTTACCAATTGTAATGGTAATATTGTAACAGTAGCTAAACAGGCTATGTTTTTGAGCTATTTGTGCAGTTCTTTGGGGTTTTTTTCTTTTGGTTTTTTTGAGATCACACCTGGCAATGTTGAGGTGTTCCTCCTGACTCTGCGGGATTAAAGGCGGGTTGGCTGCATACAAGTCAAAGATCCTTTTCCCTGGACTATCACTTCAGCCCTATTTGTGCAGTTCTTGAATCTCTGGTGTTCCGTTTAGTAAGCCCAAAGAACTCTCTCTCTCTCTCTCTCTCTCCCCCAGTGGTCTGGAAGGCATTCTGAACTCTGCTCTAAACCTCGTGCAAGGCAACAGATCAATCCTGACTCCAAAATAAGACAACAAACCATCTTAGTCAACTCTCAACAGCAGATAATAAGCAAAGATTTCAATACCATGCCATTACATTCCTGCACCCACTCTGTCCAAAATGAATGCTTACATGTTACACAAATCCTAACCTTTCTCTTTGTCATAGACACAGGGAGAAATCAGATTATTTTGCTCTTTTACTAAATCAGAGGTCACAAATCTACAATGTGTTCACTTTGACATATATATATATAATTGTTTTATTTTAGTACTTTGAAGTGCTGCCCATATGGTTAACCCCATACAAATCACTCCCCCATCTTATACACAAAGTCATCTGTATTAGAATCAGCATGAGCACAAAGATAAGTCTTTATCTGAAGAACAAGAAAATCTTTATAAAACTATAAAATTAGAATGTATCCTAATGTTTTTAACTCTGGAAATATAATAGCAATTTTCTCTAGTAGATCCAGACAGTAAGGGTGCTAAGCTTACATGACCTTACATAAGGTGTTAAATATAGGCAGACCTTAGAAGAGAGTTGAAAAAATCATCATAGGAATATTTTGGGTACATTTTTTAACATTTCACAGAACAAGGATTGACCTTCAAGACTATCTTAAAAGTGAGGCTTAATAGTTGCAAAATGGAAACTTGAATCTTATCTATCTAATCAGCTATCATAAAATAGTCATTTTTTAAACTTTTATTCCTCTGCCTTTTATTATAATTATCTCCTTTTACCTTTCGCAACAAACTTGACTAATAACGTCCCAGTTTTATAGACGAGAAACCCAAGAAAACAAAAAATAAGGGGAGGGGAGCTTAAACATACCTAGTTAATACAGTTGAGAACTGAGACTCAAACATGAATCTTACTCCAGAGTAAGAGCATGCTATCCCTTCTGATATTGCATTCCATATGTCTTACTGTCCCATGATGCCTTACTGAGTAGGAAAATGGATTGAATTCTGGTGCCTGGTAATATAAATATTGGAAGGTAAATGGAGATTTTTCTAGAACAGTAGACTAGAATCAAATTGCAAAAAAATATCTTGTCATACCATGGGATAGCACTTCAGCAAATTTCCTTAAAATGATTAAAAAATGATAAATAAGGAAAAGTCAGGCCAGGGATATAGCAGTAGAATACATACCTCCTATGTATAAGGCCTGGATTCAATCCCCAGTGCCACACACAAACCAAAACTGTATGCTTATTTAAAAAGTCTACCTGACTAGGTCCCAAAATAATCGTTTTTGTGTCTGTATTTTTTAGGGGTGGGGATGGGACTGATTGCATTAAGAAGGAGAAAATGGGTTGTCAATATTTTAAATACTGTGCAGGGTTCATTTTTGTGTGACTTATTTTGGTCATTTTAATTTTTTTATTAATTTTATTATACCACCATGAGATATGGCTCCCAAGAAGCCAGAGGAACCCCCACACCATGAGGGCCACCATTTTCAACATCCGGACTCCACAGCTTGTCAGAGCTCCACCCAATAGAAAAGCTGATCTTTCCCCATATTGTGCAACTGCAAAGCAGCCACACAGTTCATCAATAAATGCACAAGATGAGAGGCTACTAACAGAGTATCCCACCCGCACAGCAGAGTCTGGCAAGCTACCCATGTCGTATTTTATATGCCAAAAATCAGTGTCATTTATAGACCTCATCCCCATGACCTGAAGGAATGGTTTGAGGCTCTTCATGTTCCTGGAGTGAGCAGATGCCCTTGGGCAACACTAGCATGTGACAGGATGTATGGAGATATTACTGGTGCCCACTCGAGCACATCAATGAACGGGAAGACAAGTGATACAAGTGAAGTGATACCATGAGATATACAATTATAGAGATGTTCATGATTGGGTTTCAGTCATAGTGTTCCAGCACCCATTCATTCACCAGTGCACATTTCCCACCACTAATGTTCCCAGATTCCTTTCCCAAATCCCCGGTTTGCCTCTATAGAAGGCACTTTACCCTCTCTCTCTCTCTCTCTCTCTCTCTCTCTCTCTCTCTCTCTCTCTGTCTCTCTCAGTCTCTCTTCTGTTACGCATTGTGGCTTGCCATACATACAATTAGTGGTTATCATGTATATCCCTTTGCCTATGTTCAATGCTCAGTTCTAGTCTAGTGTTACCATTTTTAGGTCATTTTATACTGACCTAAACCCATCATTAAATGAATAGAGATTCTCATTTATTCATTCTCTCTATTCATTAAATGATGGGTTCATTAAACCCATCATTTAATGAATAGAGATTCTCCCAGTGAGTCTAAGGATCATCTGCTTCAGAATCACCTGGAAGGATTTTAAAATTTAAATTTCTATGCCTCACCTTACATCTATCAAACCAGAATTCCTGTGGATGAGGTCTGGAAATATGAAGTTAGCATTCCCCTCAGATGACTTTATACTTGTTGAATTTAGGGCCACACCTGTCAATAGATAGGAAGGTCAGTTTGGAATATGTCTATTTAAATGTTTGAACATAAGAACATGAATTTTTTTTCAACACTTTATGTTAGTCACCATGATTTACAATTTTACAATACTGTCAATGATAGGATTTCATGGGTACAACATTCCAACACCACACCCCTTCCAGAGTGTCTGTTTCCCTCCACCATTCACCCCATCTCACTGCCATGGTAAGCTCCACTCTGTAGATCAGTTCTTAGATTCGGTTGCTTTTAGACATTTGTTATTCCCTTTTTCCTTCTTTGTACCTTACATAACATTCCATCTCTCTCCTGTCTGATTTCATTTAGCACGATATCTTGCAATTTCATTGATGTAGTAGCCAACTGTATGGTTTTATTTTATCTTATAGTAGTAGTATCTTATAGTAGTAACTTGAGTAGTATTGCATTGTGTGTTTGAGTGTGTGTGTGTGTATAATTTCTTTATCCAGCCATCAGAAGACCTAAAAGGTGGTCATTTTTAAACATAAAAAGAAAACTTTGCATTAATTCATATGTTTATTACTGTGTCATATAAAATAGCAATTGCCTGATTATTTATTCCAGTTTCAATTTGATTCCTAGCATCCCTGAGCTCTACCAGGAGTAATTCTTGAGCAAAGAGCCAGAAGTAACCCCTGAGCATCATCAGGTGTGACCCAAAAAGTCAAAAAAAAAACACAGCTGGGCACTTTTGGCTTTGTGGCCATCTTTTGCCTTACTGGTAGGCCTCAGGAAAAAAAAAAACCTAGAAATATTTCCATTATTAAAACTTTTCTTAAAACTAGAAACAGACACACACCTTTTTAAAAGATTTTTTTTATTTTATTAAAGCACCATGATTTATGCCTCACAGAGACACAGATACATGGGGCAGAGCTGCAACCGCTCTCCCTGTGCTCCACTGATCATGAGTCATCCAGGATGTAGGGCAAGTTCTGGCCCTGGTCCACCATCCCCATAGAGCCTCAGAAGAAGCCAGAGAAACCCTTGCACCATGATAGTAGCCATTTTCAACATCTGGACTCCACAGCTCATCAGAGCTCCACCCAAGAGAAAAGCCAATCTCAAGCCCTGCTCATCAGAGTCCCACCCTATAGAGAAGCCTATTTCAAGCCCAGGTATGCTCGAACCAGAGACACAGATACACGGGGCAGAGCTGCTACTGGTTCTCCCTATTTTGTGCAGCTGGGCTGCAGCCACGTGGATCATCAGTAAATGAATGAACTGAGAGTCTACCTAACTACCGAGCGTGTCCCACCCACATGGCAGAGCCTGGCAAGCTACCAGTATCGTATTCAATATGCCAAGTACAGTAACGATGATGGACCTCATTCCCATGAATTGACTGAATGGTTTGAGGCTCTCTGTGTTCCTGTATCAGTAAGATGCCCTAGGGCTACACTAGCATGTGACAGGGATGAATGGAGAAGTTACTAGTGCCCTCTCGAGTGAATTGATAAACAACAGGAAGACAAGTGATACAAGTGATAAAAGTGATTTACAAAGTTACTAAAGGGAAGGGGATCAGAGCAATAGTACAGTTTGTAGGGCATTTGCCTTGCACATGGCTGACCCAGGTTCCATCCCTGGCATCCTATATAATCCCTTGAGCACTTCCAGGAGTAATTCCTGAGTGCAGAACCAGAAGTAACTCCTGAGCACTGCTGGGTGTGACCCCAAAAGAAAAAAATATTATTTATTATTGCTTTTTAGACATACAATGTTTCAGCACTAATCCCACCATCAATGTCAATTTCCTTCCATCAGTGTTCCCAGGTTCCCTCCCCTACCCCTTCCCACTAGCCTGCCCTCTTGACAGCCACTGATTTAAGTTCAGTTGTTAAAGTTTGGGGCTCATGATTTCAATGCTGTTGACTGTGTGTGGTTTGAATATTTAGCTCTGTGATTCCGTAGCACCAACTACATCTACCTGAATCCCCTTGACCCCCTGCCACCCCGACCCCCCACACCCACATTGCTTCTCTTCTGTCTCTTCTTGCCCTGCCCTGCACTCTATTTATTTCCTTCTGCCTATGTTCTGGGGCCAAAGATGATCTGGTCATTGCCCACCAACACCTTTAAGCCATTGCATTCCCTCATCTAGTTGTCCAAATACCACATATAAATAATATCAACCTGTGGACACACACTTTTAAAGGAACAAACAAGAACTCCTGCAGTTATTCCAAAGAATCATAGCTTTGTCAGATTTTCCTCCTCTGCTTCTCAGTGACAAGAGGTAACAGACATACATGGATGGCACGACGCTCAGAGCCTTCAGGGTGTCCTTATATCCCACCATGCTGACTTCCTTCTGCCTGAGTGTGTATGCAGGGGACACTGGGTTTAGGCCTGCTTTGTTTCTCATTCTAGATTATGCAGCAGATGAGTGACCACCGCTACGACAAACTCACTGTGCCTGATGACATGGCCGCAAACTGTATATATTTAAACATCCCCAGCAAAGGCCATGTCCTGCTGCACCGAACCCCAGAAGAGTATCCAGAAAGTGCAAAGGTAAAAAAGAAAACAAAACAAGAAATGCTCCTTGCAGGCCTCTGCCAATGGGTAGGTCTCCCAGATAGTTTTCTTATCTGAGGGACTTTTCGTGATTGAGTGATAAACAACAGGGGCTTCTTTTCCCACTGTACACATCAGATAGTTAAGAAATTAGAAAGGTCGGTATGGTTTAGGCCTCATAGAAAGTTTATTCCATACACTCTTCTTATTCATGTTATTGGTAACTAATAAATGCACTGACTTTCAGATAATCATGCCTAGCTTTCAAAGCTTTTCAAGTAAGTACCTGGATTTCTCAAATCTGTTCTCTGTCCCTGCCCTCCTCATGCCATGTGCCTCCTCATGCTCACATAGTGATCAAGCCTTGTACACAGCCGGCCCATGTGGGCCCGGGTTCAATCCCGGCATCCCATATGGTCCCCTGAGCACCTCCAGGAGTAATTCCTGAGTACAGAGCCTGGAGTAACCCCTGAGCATTGCCAGGTGTGACCCAAAAAAGCTAATTAAAAAAAATAAAATAATTTCTGGACTTCTCCCGCCTTGAGTCTATAATATCAACAAGCACCTAGGTTACAAAACTCACTTGCAGAAACAAAGCTCTGGATGGCTCGTGTCTCTTCAGCCTCTTCAGATGATTGGTCATCTGACAGTCAGGATCGTTAATGGCTTCTAAATTCAGCCTTGTGTCCATCAACAAAAACAATAGCACAGTCTGTGTTTGCTGAGGGCTTCCCCTGTATCAACACTGCCAAGCATGCTGCCTGCTTTATCTTACTTAATCCTTAGTAAAGCCATCAAAGGGCTGTTATTATTAGGACTATTATTATTCCAGTTTTTCAGAGAAGAAACCCAAGTTTCCAGAGGATGTCACTGGACTGAAGTAACACTTTAAGTAGTAAATTTACAAAATTGAGATGAGAACCCAGTTGCATGCCACTTCTGCATGCTTAATTAACCACTTACTGAAATGAAGAAACAAGTCCTTCCTAAAGAGCAAGGTGGGGGCCAGGAAGAGGCTCAGTGTGCTGGAGTGCATGCTTTACAGGCAGGAGCCCTGGGTTTTATCCAAACTTAGAGTGGCCCCAAGAACTGCCTGGTGTGTGTGTGTGTGTGTGCATACATAACACACACAGACACACACACACTAAACAAAAGAGTCTTGACAAATTGTTTTTAGGCAGTGTATTTCCAAGTGATTTTGGTGATTTTTTTTAAATGCTTGCTTTATACATCAGAGAAAAATCTGTGTGCTGTTAATTTGAAGCTTCCTATTGGAGTCCAAAGAAGGTACAGTTCACACATGTAATGTAAAAGCAGTTTGATCTGCAATACTCCACTTAGATTACATTCTGTCAATTTTTTTCCAGTGGTGTTGGTAAGGAAGGAAAGATTAAAGTACAGTAGGGTTTAAACTACTGGTTTAAATATTCAGACTGAAAGCACAGCCACTATGCTCCTCTCTCTCTTCATCTAGCGATGACAATGACAGAGAAAGGGCAGCTGTAATAACCACATGTCTCACACATCTCTGACACTGAGGTTACAGCAGAGAGCTAGTGGTTAACCAGTGCTATGAACTCCAGGCTCATGGCTATGAGCATGTGTGCGTGAGCTCCATGGCTTGCTTCACTTGTGTTTCCATGGGTGAAAAGCCTAAATTCATAAGCCACATTCTTTTTGCCAGTGGCAAAATAGGAAGGGGGTATACAAAAACAAAAATATAATCCTTCTTTCCATTTCTTTTCTTCCTACTGTAGGTTTATGAAAAGCTGAAGGACCATATGCTCATCCCTGTGAGCAATTCTGAACTGGAAAAGGTGGACGGGCTGCTCACATGCAGCTCCATTTTTATTAACAAGAAGGTAGACTCCTGAGCTGCAGTTCCTCCATTGTAGCTGGCAGGGCTGCACTCCCAAGGTCAATAACTACCCACTTCCCGTTGTTTTCGTTGACAATCTACTGTGCCACTGTGCTACTAACTGGTTTACAAGTTTCATTCTCTATTTAATTCCTTCCTTTACACCTCCCCTTCATCCCCTGGAGGTGGTACCTAAGCCGTGAGTTTGCTGTAGGAATTCAGCAATGTAGATAGTAGAGAGCTAATGAATTTTTGAAATGTGATTAATAATAGTAAGGAAACACTGGTTTTCATGGCTGTCTTGTGAATGTAAGGATTCGTTAGTTGCCAGACTATTCCAGAATGTCTTCTTGATCGATCAGATAGCTGGGGCTTCTTTCTCTGTTTCATCATGATCACAGGTTCCTGGGATATTCCTTGGCCCATGATTCTCACATTCCCTCTTTTGTTCTTCTACAGTCTGGAACATTTTCTCCTGCTCTTTTTCTTTTGCCTTCCCCACTTCTATTGAATCACCTTAATCTTGGGTAAAACCAGGGTCTTGCCTTGTGGACACCTTCCTGTGGGTCCACCCTGTTGTCATGAGTCCCCTCTGCCTCTCAGAGACATCTTCGCTACCACCCTCCGTCTTCCTCAGAGGGACAAATAGCCCCTCCGCAGAACCAAGACTAAAATCAGAGCAGCTTTTGAGGGAGAGTTGACTACACAGAGGCACATCCTGATGGGGCTCATCCCCCAGATCTAAATCTCAGAAAAAAAATAGGATACCACCTCTAGAATGGCAAGATGATTGCTTGGGGACCACAGACCAAGAAGCTTGAAGACATCCCTGGGATATACCTGCTTAGACTTTGTCACAGTCCATGAGTTTTTGCTTCATTACTAGTGAAGTTCTTTACTTCTTTACTATTCCTACAAAGAACTTTGAGAACACTCTTAATTTTTTTCCCTTCAGCTCATTTCTATTCTTATTCCCACATATTATGATTCACAATATTTCCAACCTTCTACCCCCTGCAGTTGTCCTGGCCTAGCAAAGTTATTTATTTCAAAAGATAACATTACATGTCAAGAATGATTATTGATGGCCCAATATGAGTCAGATGGAGCATGTTCAAGAAGTGGTTGACTGCCTGAAACCAACTGCAGACAATAGGCATTTCTGCTTTGAAACGGCCATGAATATTTGCTGTGGAATTCAAAGAAACCTGCTTTTCCTCTCCAGTCTTCACATTCCAAAGCCCTTAAACTAATGCGGGTCCCTCACAATGAAGAATGATGCCGTGAAGGGAAGTGATCATTGTCTTTGACTTCAGCTAGAAAGAATCAGCTTTTTAACATGTAATGGTACTTTCCAAGGCATGATAACTGATCCAGACATGTTATCAGACTTTCTAGCCATCTCCACCTTTCCTGTGTTGCCTGAAGCTGGTTGTTTAAGATTGAAAATTAGGGTGATTAAGAACTAGTCCGTCAAGACTGGCTCTGTAGCCACGTGTGTTTAATCATGCATTCCTTGTTCGGGGACCAGGAGAGCGTTACCTGCATTCATTTCTGCTCCCCCTTAGCTATTGAAAGTGATAAATTTCTGAGAATGCCAGTATATCTTTAACTACTTTATTTTTCATTTATTTAATAATATGTGGCAGAGTTTGAAAAAATTCTTTCTCCTTATTGCATCACTTTAAAATGCGTATCACATGCAGCTATCTCCTGCATAAGGTCTTGGTCACTGTTATATTTCAGAATGCACCGTTATTTCATCTTGGCTCAAATAATGTGTTTCTATCAGATAGAAAATTAATTCTACCCATATGACCAAACTAATAAAGAAAAATTATCCTCAGCAGTTACAGTTGCCTTTTTTGTGCTAAATATAGCCCTATAATGGAAAACAACAGAAATTCTCTCTCTGCGAGGTTAATATCTCAAAAATAACCATGAGCAAATTAACCCAACCAGCTAGTTTGGGCTTAACAGTAAAAGTAACTGGCATATAATTCCCAAAACCATTAGCTCTGTCATCCCAAATTAAAGAACTGGTCTCTATTATGTTCAGTTAATTGCAACTAAATAGTTTTCTTTGATCAATCTTTCTACAGAAGAGTGGTATTGTTGTTTTTGCTTTTCCTTTGTTTCATTCCTCTTTACTTCTTTTTCTCAAGAAAGCAGTAGAATCTGTGCTTCACATGCAAGTTCTACTCTGCACTGCTGTGTTGTGTGGGCTGGCTTCTCTATACTTCCTGTCTGTTATGATATAAAAGTCAGACGTATTTGCAGCACTGTGGTAATACTACATCACTGATGTTCTCAACTGCATCATATATCTTGAAAAGAGTGATAACACATAGATTCCCCTCTTGTCTATTATGATTTATAAGAGTAGATAATCTAACAGAAAGTGCTTTGTGGTGTTATAAAAGACATTAGAAATTGTGTTTAAATAAAATTAAATAAGAAATACTTGGTCACAGATTCAATAGAATAAGGAAGGACAATATAGTGAAAATATATATGACATTATTCTTCAATTGTAATGGATTGCTATAGAAATCACAAACAGATCTGAATGTGTAATGGATGTTCTTTTAAGTTACTGTGAAGAGATTACTGCAGCCATCTCTTTATCCCTACCGGAAATAGTCTGTAGATGAGTAATGTGACTTACATAGAGTTGCATGTTAGTCTTTGTAATTACTTACTCTTCAACATTCTACAGCACTCAGACATGATTTCAACACGGTGTTAAAGTTGTGCATCTTGTTTTCCTGGCCATCTTCTTACAGCCAGTGTGTGGTTGCCTACTCTGTGTGCCAAAACCAGAAATGCCTTTTATGGCCCCTTTAGTCCAGAGAAGTTCTGCACTGATTTTAGTCTCATTCTTTCCTAATCCTACAAGTATACCAATCATGATGGAATAAAGTGTGAGTTGTACCAAATCAGTGTGTCTCTTTTCTGAAACAAAAACAACTGTGGTGGGGGCCAGAGCAATAGTCCAGCGAATAGGGCATTTGCCTTGCACATAGCCGACCCAGGTTCTATTCCCCCAGCATCCCATATGGTCCCCCAAGCACCGCCAGGAGTAATTCCTGAGTGCAGAGCCAGGAGTAGCCTATGAGTATTGCTGGGTGTTACCCAAAAAGCAAAAAAAAAAACTATGGTGAATGAAGATCATATTTCTTTCCCATCCTAGAAATTAGGGAATTAGAAACATAATCCCTGCAGATAACTGCTATCAACGACAATGGATTAAATGATATTTACAGGACTAAAGAGATAACTCAGTCCATGTTTTACATTCAGGAAAACCCAGTTTGATTTCTGACATGGCATGATCCTCTGAGGAACACTAATCCAGGTCTTCTACCCCACCAAGCAAAGAAAACAAAATTTTAATAAGATAAATTTTAAAACAAATATGTAGTATTTTTTAAATGTTTATAAATTTAGAAGTTTTAATAAAATAAAATATTTAATAATTTTAAATAAAATTAAACCAAAGAAATTATAAAAGGAAAAGTAAACTATCATTCAAAATGTCACCATCTAAGGATAGCCAGTATTAACATTTTGGAGGATATGAACACATCTACAAGTAGCAATAGATTTAAAGATAGAATAATTTTACATAATCATGCTGCTCTGTAGCTCGCTTCCTTCACTTCACAATCTACTGTGGGCATCACTCCATTTTAATAAACATAGATCTACATCATCAATTTTAACAGCCCTGACTATTCCATGATGCAGTGTTGGAGCGGCTCTTTCTCATTTATATGTAGTGTTATATCACAGATGTTCATAGTGCTATTTTATAGGGGTCTCCAAGCTATCAAAACTGCAGTTCATAAAGTTTCACTTTATACCCTGACTTAGTTCCATCTGGTGTCTTTTATTGTAACCAAAGGATATGTACAAATGCTTACCAGACCAGTAGAGATATTTCTGGAGCTATTAATGATTAAATTACACTTTTTTGGCTGGTGGTCCCATTAAGAAATGGATATTACCTAAGGAAACAGGCCAAAGTTACAGTACAGTGGGTAGGGCCTTCGCCTTGCACACTGCCAACCCAGGTTTGATTCCCAGCATCCCATAGGTTCCCCAAGTACAACCAAGAGTAATTCCTGAGTGCAGAGCCAGGAGTAATGCCTGAGTATCGCCTGGTGTGACTCAAAAAGAAAAAAGAAGGAGGAGGAGTAGGAGGAGAAGAAGAAAATGAAAAAAAGAAATGCCAGAGAATGGATCTCCTCTTATATTAAAAAAGACATTCTTTAAAAAAAAAAAGGTGTCTATGTACAATGAAAAGAAACCCTGGGGCTTGAGCGATAGCACAGCCGGTAGGGAATTTGCCTTGCACGCAGATGACTCAGGTTG
>JAJIBD010005471.1:0-43126 GCA_021461705.1 Cryptotis parvus | reverse complement strand
TTCTAGGACCATAGATGGTGTCAGAGTGCCTGAGTCCCTGACAGCAACCAGGTGCCTCTGTGTTGGACTCTTTCAAATAAGTTCAGCCCAACCCTGGCTCTGGGCTCTGGGCTCTCAGCTGCATGCAAGGCAAGCACCTACCCACTGATCCCCAATAGGATCTCAAGTCACAAAAATGGGATTTTGGGAGCAAGGGAAAACAGCTGTGGAATAGCTAGAGCCATATCATCTTCTGGAGGATGGGTCCCCAAGTGGTCCATGGCCTTAGCCTTAATATGGACTAGTGGTACTGGGTCAGAAGTGTAGGGGGTGGGGATGGCAGTGAGAACGCTCCCTGGACAGAGCTGGTCTGCATGTGCTCCATGCACTAGTGAGTCCTCTTGCATGTGCTCCATACACTTAGTGAGTCCTCAAAAAAGAGATGTAAAATACTGGGCCTGGTGGTGTTGGACTGCACAATTCTTTTCTATGCAGAGGACTCTGGGTTTACCTGTCCCAGAGTGCCCATCTGAATGTCCTCCTCATCAGAGCAGCTCCTACAGCTCCTTTACTGGTGGTAGGTTGCTGTCAGGACATGGTCACGGTAGGTGACATCCCCGGATTTCTTCTGCTCAGAGTACCTGGTTCTGTTTCCTAGCCTGACTCACTCTGTCTCACCCTGGTACTCACTACCCCCCACGCCTTCCCAGTAGTACCGCCTCTTTTTTTTAGAACTGTTTGGTGACCATCTCCAGGCAACTTTTTATGCGGACTCCAGGCAGAGGTCCAAGGGAGTGACCTCTCTAGGAGCTTCTGGTGGCCCCTTTCTCAGACCCTTCATTTTTTCTCATTTGCAATATTTGGCTTCTCTGATGCCAAGTCATCTGTCCTGCTTCTGGACAAGTGCCAGCTACCCATGTTATCTTGGTGACATGTGACAGCCATCACATGTCATCAGACATGCTACTGATTTTTTGGGTGGAGAACTCTGATAGACCCAGTGGGAACAATCTTTCTCTACACTATGAGATCTGCGGTCTCCTTGGGAGTGGGTCATGCAGTCATCTGCAGACCAGTTACTAGTAGGCACAGAGGACTGTGTCAGCAGGACCTCGGGAGGGAACTCCCTGTACCTGGACTTCCAGGTTTCCTTTTGCAGACTACCACACAGCATGGTGGAAGTTTCCAGAGAACTGGGTACAAGTGTCATATTTCATGACCAATTTTGGAAGACATTGGCCACAGAACTTTCCAGGTTCAAAGTTCAGCGGAAAATTGATACCCCAACTTAGTCCTGGAAGAATATCAAGGTCACATTGGGAATAGATGATGTGCCATGGAGAGGTCTCTGGTGTTACATGGAAAAGCAGAGACTACCATTAGTTCATTCATTAAACCACAGGTCAAGCTCCCAGTGTGTGTTAGACACACGTTAGCCACCGAGGAAGCAAGAGCAAACAACACTAGAGAAAGAAGACTAAGAGAAAGGGCAAAGTTAGCCTCCATGAACAGCAAGTCCCCACAGACTTGGCTGAAAATCTACCATCTTGACTGAAAGGTCTCTGAATTCATGAGTAACAACTTGACTAGGAATTGTTTGATTTCTCCCTCTCACTCTCTTCACTTAGTTTCCTGGTTTCAGAATAATGCACCACAAAGAATATGCCCCAAAGCTTGTTCTTCGGCAGACTCTCTGGCCTTCCCTAGGACCTGCTGCAAAATGCTTTATGGTCACTCGGTCTCAGTCTTTCTGACACACTTGCACCCTCCTTCACCTTCCTCACTTATTATAATTATTCCCACTCTACCTATTCATTCTTTCAACACACATTGTGAGTCTGTTTGGGCGCCAGTTGCAGGATAAGTCTCAGCAGTCATGGAGAGACATGATAGGGGTTGTCTTAATCCCTCAGACTCCAGGGAAAAGCAAAGCTGTCCTTTAGAGTGAGAGAGAAAAGAGAGTCATAGGGTATAGAGTCACTAGGGGAGCTGCTGAGTTGTGGAGAACAAAAACTGTCCTGCCCTGGCACACATTGGCAGAGTATCATGGGGATTAGATGAAGTGATGGGGAATAAAGGGAATAGTCAGAGTGAGATTAGAGACATGATCCTAAAGGGATCCAGGAACTGAAGCATAGTGCAGTGGGGACAGGGCACTTGTTACATGAAGCTGAGCCAGGTTCCATCCTGGGCATACATATGGTCCCCTGAGCCTTGCCAGGAGTGATCTCTGAGCACAGCAGGTGTGGCCACCAGAAAAGAAAAACAAAGAAAGGGAATCATCAGTATGGGATGCCAAGAGGGAGCCCTAGGTGGTATCTTTTTTTAGGTGGTATCTTATAACCTGGATGAACTAGGCCCTACTGGACAAGGATACCAGAAGAGAATCATTTTAGCATCTCTTTTCCTGTTTTAATGGCCACATTCTTTGGAGCACAATAAAGGAATGCTTTGGGGGGGAGAGTCTCTGCCTTTCTCTGGAATCCTTCCTTGGGAACCCTGCCCACAATCTGGAAGTTTCCCTGCCTTCGTTTTCCTGGCCTTTAGTCTTTTCTGAACATGACCATTTGATCCCTAGTCTTGACTGATGGAAGACAAGAGCTTGAGTACCTGTAGTTGCTATAGTGGTGGCACATGGCATTTAGGCTGCCTTTCACTGCTGCAGGCACCTGTCAGTCTGGGGATGCCCAGAGCTCTCTTTAAAGGTGATGACTATAAAGGCATCAAAGGAAAGAAATGGTTATAAAAGGAAGCCAGTTATAATGAAATGTCATTCGCGGAAACATTAAATTGGAACTTCAGAAGCAGATGTTTCTTCATGAACATAACAAGAGGTGCCTGGTTCTCAGGAGGCTGCCCTTCATAGGGGCCTAGCAGGTGACTGTCTCAGTGCCTGTGCCATGAGAACACACTGCCTTCCTTCTTCAGGGGACAAGGGACTGCCAACCCACCTGTGATTTATCGAGGGGACTCATCATGAGCCACTGAGTGATCTCAAAAGTGCAGACAAAATTTCCTCCTTCCTTATTCAGGGGACTACCTGGAACTTCCTGAGAGTTGGGAGGGAGATGGGGGAGGACCGGTATTGCAGGACACCTAAGAGCCTATACATCTGCCCTGGATTGCCTCCTGCAGGTCACTTCGTAGAAAGGGGGTAGTTTAAATGTGGCAGTTTATCTGACCATGTATTCTGTACTGGCTGGTATAAATATTCTCTCATGCTACCACAATCATCGTGGAACTAGCTAGATCTTACCAGCATATTTGCCTGGCCACGTTGGATCTCTAAGTAATTAGACCAGAGAGCAAAGCTGTTTGCCTCCAAGCAAGCAAGCATGGCTCCCTGATTACTCAAAGGCAACTAAAATACAAAACTACCATGAATTAGATGAGACTCTTGTGAAGGCTTGGAGAAATATTTAACTGGCATTAGTATTAGTCTTTGGTACAGAGGCATGCCATCTCAGAAACCCCCTTCTCTACCCTATAAAGGCATTTCCAGGCAGATCTTGGCTCTTGACATTTAGCATCTGTACAAAGAAAACTACAAGACATTGCTCCAAGAGATAAAAGAGGACACAAGGAAATGAAAACATATTCCCTGCTCATGGATGGGGAGAATCAACATTGTCAAAATGGTAATACTCCCTAGAGCTCTATACAGATTCAATGCAGTCCCTATAAGGATACCCATGACATTCTTCAAAAGAAATTGACCAAACACTCCTGAAATTTGTGTGGAACAATAAATCCCCAAGTATAGCTAAAGCAATCCTCGGGAAAAAGAAGATGGGAGGCATCACCTTTCCCAACTTCAAACTGTACTACAAGGCAGTAGTAATTACAACAGCATGGTATTGGAATAAAAACAGACCTGTGGACCTATGGAATAGAATTGAGTATTCTGACACCAACCAACCTCAAACACATGATCATTTAATCTTTGATAAAGGTGCAATGAGTCTAAAATGGAGTAAGGAAAGCATCTTCAACAAGTGGTGCTAGGAAAACTGGGCAGCAACATGTAAAAAAAAATGAATTTGGACCTGTGCATGGACACCATGCACAAAAATCAGATCAAAATGGATTAAAGATCTCAATATCTGACTTGAATCCATAAAAGTACATTAAAGAAAATATAGGAAAAACCCTCCACGACATTGAAGCTAAAGGCATCTTCAAAGGTCAAACATCACTAGCAAAGCAACTAGAAGAAAAGATAAACATATGGGACTACATGAAACTAAAAAGCTTCTGCACCTCAAAAGAAACAGTGACTAAGATACAAAATCAGTCCACAGAATGGGAAAGAATATTCACCCAATACCCATCTGATAAGGGTTAATATCCAGGATATATCAGGCACTGGAACTTTACAAGTAGAAAACAAACAACCCCATCAAAAAAATGGGGAGAAGAAATGAACAGAAACTTCAGCAAGGAAGAAATTCTAATGGCCAAAAAACATATGAAAAAATGCTCATCATCACTAATCATCAGAGAGATGCAAATCAAAACAACAATGAGATACCACTTTACACCACAGAGACTGGCACATATTCAAAAGAGCAAGAACAAGTGCTGGCATGAATGTGGGGGAAAAGGGGACACTCATCCATTATTGGTGGGAATGCCGGCTGGTACAGCCTTTTGGGAAAACAATATGGACATTCCTCCAAAGACTAGAAATTGAACTCCCATTTGACCCAGCCATACCACTCCTGGGAATCTACTCTGGGAAACCAAAAATACGCAGCGGAACCATCCCTGCTTTTATGTTCATAGCAGCATTATTCACAATAGCCAGAATCTGGAAGCAACCAGAGTGCCCGAAAATCGATGACTGGATAAAAAAGCTTTTGGTACATCTACACAATGGAGTACTATGCAGCTGTTAGGAAAAATGAAGTTATAAAATTTTTCCTATAAATGGATGGACATGGAGAAGATTATGTTGATCGAAATTAGCCAGAAGGAGAGAGACATATACAGAATGACTGCATTTATCTGCATAACATAAATATATATGTACATATTATGATACCAATAATATCCAAGGTCAAGTGAAACATATATCAGGAGGTCTTGTTAAAGGTGGAAATTATCACAAACGTGTGGGAGTCAGAGGCTAGGTAAGACAGAAAATGGAACAGTGTGCTAACAATTGTCGAGGGTACTAATGCCAACCTAGAACTGAGCATTAAATAGAGGCAAAAAGATACACATGACAACCCTTTAATGTATGTTCTGTAATCCATAGTCTGGAGGGAAAGGAAAAGAGAAAGAGAGAGAGAAATGGAAAGAAATAAAGAACCTGCCATGGAGGAGGGCTGGGGGAGGGGGAGGGAACCGGGGACATTGGTGGTGGGAGATGGGCACTGGTGGCGGGATGGGTGCTGTAACACTGTATGACCAAAACCCAAATATGAACTTTTTAATTGTATATCTTTGTAATTGTAAAAATTAAAAAATTAAATTAAAAAAGAATAGAAATAAAGGCAACCATAAATTAAAAAAAAATTAAAATAAAAGGGCCTAGGTGAGGTGCTGGGAGAAATTACCTGAGGGCATTTGACCCTCCCTGCTTCCCATAATAGTGGGAGGTTTGAGTTGCAGGGGATAAAACTAGCCTGCTTCCTCTCTTGCCCTCTCTTTTTTTGGGCTCTCTTTTGGGGTTCGCACTCTTCTGCTGGAGTCTTGTCTTTGTCTCCTCTTTACAGGGCCTTAACATGTGGTGGTCACCGTCTTGGCCTACACATGGCTGGGGTTCTATCCGGGAATCCTAAGCACAGGGTTTTTCCTATTGCTGATTTGTATGCCTGAACCTGTGATAAGTAAAACATTTTATTTATTTTTTTTTTTTTGGGACATCTTTTTTTTTATTGTTTATTTTAAAACCTTGCCAGATTCCTGAGTTTTCATCCATTCCCTGCCGACTTCGGAGGTAGAAGGGAACTTGCTTCCCGGTACTGTCAGGTACCCCGGGGCTTCCGCTGACAGACTGTGTGAGTTTGTCTAGGTAAAACTGCAGAATCTTCTCTGCTGCAGATGCCAGGCCACCCAGAGCAGGGCCTTTCTCTACTGGGACTCCCAGGATTCACTTTCTGTCTGGCAGGAGCAAGCAGGATGACCCTTCTTCCCTGGAGACTGAATTTCTGCCTACCCTGCAGCTCTGAAAAGCCTCCAGTTACACTGTAGATATTTAGGGCTTGTGTTTCAGCTGCATTTTCACATTTTTTCTTTACATTTGCACAGAAACCTGAGAAGCCTATGAGGTCTGACTGCATCATTAATCATTGTGGGACTCAGTGGTGCAGGCATTCCCAAGTGGGAAACTATTCTTTGTTTCTTTTCTCTCCTTGGCGCTGAATGAGGATTAGTCAAGCCAGAGCTTCTCTGTCTGTGTTTGCTTTCACTCTTCCTACCCCTCCCCAGGCCCCATTCCCCTTTCTCAGACCCTAACCCCTTCTCTTCTCCCTCTCCCCAATTCTCCCAAATTCACATGTGTATCCGTGCAGTGAAATAGTCCATTCCCATTCCTAGGCTGGGGCTGGGATGGATGTGAGCACAACACAACAGACACACACATATATGCATGCATGCTTCTTTAGTTCTTCTCTAAGAACTGATTGGCTTACTGCAAAAATGTTAATTAATCAGGCCAAAATTCAATTGCCAGGGAAAAGTGCCAGAGACAAATGGTTTGTGGAGGAAAATAATTTCAGAATTATATTTGCCATGTTTTTTGCACTTTCCTTATTCACCAAAATGTCCAGCAAAGAAGACTGGAGGCCTAGGTTTGCAAAGGCTCCAAAGACTGCGCTCTGGGGTTACACACTGCCTGGGGCTGGCTTGCAGGGCTGGAAGCTAAGCCTTCTCTTTCTCCTCTTTTGTCTTTGACCAGGTTCAACCTCACACCTCAATTCTGGGGGCCTGCACTGCCAACTAGGGAGAGTTCCAGTGCAGGGGTAAACAAGTTTTCCCTTTGCCCCCTCTTGGGGTTCTGCCCTGTTCCTGTCCAAACCCAGAGGCTCGGTATTGTCCTCTCTTCATGAAAGTCCCCAGTTGCTAAAGGCCTGACCTGGTCCCTAAGCCTTAAGGAATCAGTCCTGTATCCCTGTCCTCTAGTTGGCAACTTCATCACCCATCTTGGGAAATTCTGAGCCCCACAGAACCACTGGGTGGGGTGCTAAAAGTGATGTTGGTGGACCACCATGGGTGGCTTATGTGAGGCAGGAAGGAGGGGATTCTCCCGATCCACCTCTGCTGCCCCAGGACCCGCTGGGAAGGCTAGAACTGATACAGTCTTCAATGAGCCTCTGTATAGCATGGGCCAGAACCCACAGGTGGTTGTTAAGCCACACTTGATGTCTGCTTGGTCTCTAGGCACAGGAATGGATCCGCACCACCTGAGATTTTTCAGGGAGCCACAGATTCAGGTTGGAGTAAGGAATCGCTCTTTGCAGGAAAGGAAAGACAGTCTTAGGCCTTTCCCAGGGCTTTCCTGGTCCTTTGTCTTTTGTGCAGAAAAAAAATTTCAGGAGCAGATGAGTAGTGAAGTGAAACTGATTTTATTATGGAGGCTTTAGGAGCAGAAGGAGGGAGAGAGAGAGAGAGAGAGAGAGAGAGAGAGAGAGAGAGAGAGAGAGAGAGAGAGAGAGAGAGCATAATGCACAGAAGAGAGAACGTGGAACGTGGGCTTATCCAAAGGTGGAGAGAGCCCCAGTACACACATCCCAGCGTTAGACATGAGAACACAAAATTCCACATCTCAAGAGGGGAGATACAGGTGACACATGTACTTGGGGGCCACATGTTCTAGGTTACATAGGCTCAAGTGGCATATGGACTCAGGCAGAGTATGCTCGAGCTTCCTTTGTTCAAGGTGACTTTTATAGGTTTTCCCAAGCTGCCACCATGTGGGGCTTTTACCTAGGTAAAGGTGCATTGCTAAGGCAGTTGCCAAGAACAAGGGGTGTGATGTTTGTGAGTGGTCTTTGAGAACTCCTTTTCTTGACCTCTGTTCCTGCTGGATCTTCTCTTGCAGGGTGGGTCTAGCCTTCTCTGGTCTGGTATCACTTTATCAATTGACTTGATCACTCGACATCCCATTATTCATTGATTTGCTCGAGTGGGCACCAGTAACATTTCCATTTGACCTTATCACGTGCCAGTGTAGCCCAATGGCATCTGGTTGCTTCAGGAATACGAAGAGCCTCAAACCGTTCGTTCAGGGTCTTGACAAAGAAGCCTGACCATCTCGTAGGTGGAGGGCAACGTGATTTTTTGACATCCCGTGGGATCCAGTTGGTAACAACTCTAGTCCAGTGGTCATCTTCAAATCGCACTACATGTCTAGCCCATCTGATTTTTTTGATGTCTTGGCAAACGCGAAGCGCGCCCTGACTCTGGAACAGCAACAGAGGTCGAAGCTCCAGATTCCTTCTTTCACTTGAGAGAGGCGTGATATTTTAAGCATAGCTCTTTCAATTCCTCTTTGGGAAACTTGAATAGCATTCTCATCCTGCTTTCGTAGGGCCCAGGTCTCTGAGGCATATGTTAATGCAGGGAGAATGGTGGAGTTGAAGACATGTGCCCAGAGCCGGAGATTCTCTGTGTTATTTCTTCGATGCTTTTGAAGGCATTCCATGCTGCTTCTCCTGCACAACTCAGGTGCTAGGTCATTCATCATGTTGACTTCTCGACCTAGGTACACATAACTGCTGCATTCAGAGATGTTTGTTCCATTGAGAGTGAATGGGACCTCTGGAACTAGTTCATTTTTCACGAACATAGTTTTGTTGAGATTCAGCTGTAGACCTATCTTTCCACATTCTTGGTCAAAGTCAGCTAGCATTTTTGCCACTTTGCTAATGTTTGGTGTTATTAGAACGATGTCATCAGCAAGCAGGGAGGTGGTAGGTTGTTACAGTCTGTCTTCACTCCCATTCCTTCCCATTCTAATTGTCGCATGATGTTCTCAAGGGTGGTGCTGAAGAGTTGGTGAAATGGTATCACCCTGCCGCACCCCTCTTTTGACATCAATGATCACTTCTTTGTAGAATGGTGAGATCCTGGTCCCGAATCCATAATACATCTCACAAAGGATCTTGATGTATTGAGCTTGAATTGGCTGTTTGACTAGGGCTTTTATGACTGGTCTGGGATAGCTCCAAGTAAAGGTCTTATCAGATCTTGGCTCCTGTACCCACAGGTAGTTCCAGACAGCCTTAGGGCTACTGGTTTTATTCACTGTCACTGTCACTGTCTTCCCGTTCATCATCAATTGGCTCGAGGCGGCACCAGTAACATATCCATATGTCCTGTTTTATGCTAGTAGAGCCCAAGGGCACCTGCTTGCTCCAGGAACATAAAGAGCCTCAAACCATTCCATCAGGTCATGGGAATGAGGTCTAAAATTGACTCACAGACATGGGGCAGAGCTGCTACTGGCTCTCCCTGTGCCTAGCCGCTCCACGAGGTGCCCAGGAGGGATGACGGGTTCTAGCCCTGGCCTGCCACCCAAGCAGAGCCTTGCAACAAGCCAGATGACCCCCTACTCCATGAGGGCCTCCTTTCCCCACATCTGGACTTCCCTCTCGTCAGAACTCCACCCAGCAGACCAGCCTATCACAGCCCTGCTTGCACAGCCACAAGCAGCCACACGGTTCATCAATAAATGCTGGATTTAGAGATGACTTCAAGAATATTGCTATCCGCACGGCAGAGCCTGGCAAGCTACCCATGCGTATTTGATATGCCAAATACCATTAACAATTTTAGACCTCATTCCCTGGTTTTATTACATCATAGGAATTTCATTGCCACAAGCCCTCTGCTATCTATTCATCTACATCAAAAATCTGCCAGCAACGCACATACATACACACACATCCTGGTTCTGAGCTATGTGGTGCCAGTCGCTGCATTCAGGAGCAGTTTCTGCATAGCTCACCCCAGGACTGTGGGTGGGACTGTGGGTGAATGTTCCCCACTTCTGGCACAGAGATTAGCATAATTAAAAGAACTTGCTGGGTTTTGGGGGGGGAACAAATGGCAGTGGCACCAGGGGTTTAATTCCATTCTCCTTTTCTAGTACAAAAAGAGCTGCTGGATTTTCAGTGGTTATTGGAGGTCTCAGGACTTTTCTAGTGATCCTGGGTGGGCTGAACTATCAAGGCATTGGGCTAGTAGGAACACATCCTAGGGCATGTGTTCCTACAGACCTTGTCTTGCAGATGGCAGCCGAGGTGAGAGGCATCTGCAGGACAGATGCTCAGTGGGCCAAGAACTCCCTTTCCACTGCTACATTGAAGTGGGATTTCACTCCATTGCTAGCCCGTCCCCAATCTGTGTCATGCTCCACCCACCTGGCCTCCAGAGGAAGTCCATGATGCGCTATCTTTCTGGCCCCTCCCTACAGGACTCCTCAGCTCTTTCAGCCCCCTTCTCAAGGATAGTTCATTGCCTCATCCCCTACAGGCTGTCCTCCTGGAGAAAATCAGCCTCTGGCCACCACTAGGTCTCCTTTTGGTGGAACACTGGGTTAGTGGATGCAGGTAAGGATGGGTTTCTATTTTGGTCCACTGTTCCCAGGTTCTTCAATATTTTTTAAGGATGAAAATATCGAGTAATAAAGATGCTCAGACTTAGAAAGTAGGAAAGTTTATTAGCAAATAGAAGAGAAAGGAAAAGAACTCCCACTGGGAGTTATTGTAGGAGCAAGTTAAATATGGCTCATTTCGGGTTTCTTTTTCTTTTTTTCAAATTTTATTTTATTATACCACAGTGAGATATACAATTTATTTTACTTTTTAATAGGTAAACTGTCTTTGTGTTACTTGTCAAGTGAATAGAATGTTATAGAAAATGCAGAGACCTATAGAAAGGCTGGCTGGGTTAGATCTTTTGGGGCCTCTAGTTGACTTTAGACTCTTAGTGAACCTAAGCCCTGGGGGGAGAATTGATGGTCTTGGGAAATTGCTAACTTCCCTTTCTCAATAAGAGCCCAAGACTTGGCAGGGATGTTTAAAGTGTGAAGTGAACACAGGTAAAATGGAGCTGCTCACAGCAGCTAGCAAGGGAAAACTGAGGCTTTCTTTGTCTTTGCACTCCGGTTTAGCCCCTGGGAGTGGCAGGTAATGGACTGGTACCCCTTAACCCTGCACCTATATTTGCACTTGTGTTGGGCATTCCATAGGAGCTATGTAACTAAGAGGCAGCAGTCAAGATCTCCAGGCAAGTTATTTCACCCGTCTAGTCCTAGAACAATGCCCTGAGGATTCTGAGTTTCCAGCAGGAGGAAGAAGAAGAGGAAAATAAGCCATAGAAAGAGGAGAGGTAAGAGGAAGAAGAATGGAAACAGGAGGAGGGAAGTGGAAGGAGGAGAGAAAGGAATCAAGAGGAGGGGTTTAGAGGCCAAAACAAGACAAGCTAAGAGGCAGAAGGGATGGGTGGGGAGGAGGAAGTAGAAGGGTAAAAGAGAGGTTATCAATTTCCTGAAATTACACTAGGGTAAAAGAAATGTTAAATTTTGGGTGTGAGGGATTGAATCCATGTTCTCCATGGAGTGTGAGGGATTAAATCCCTGTCCTCCACTTGGTGAGGGGATTGAATCCATGTCCTCCACTGGGTGTGAGGTATGAATCCATGATGTTCACTGGGTGTGAGGTATGAATCCATGATGTTCACTGGGTGTGAGGGATTGAATCCATGTCCTCCACTGGGTGTGAGGGATTGCGATATCCTCCACTGGGTGTGAGAGAATTGAATCCATGTCCTCCACTGGGTATGAGGGATTGAATCCATGTACTGGGTATGAGGTATGAATCCATGATGTTCACTGGGTGTGAGGGATTGAATCCATGTCCTCCACTGGGTATGAGGGATTGAATCCATGTCCTCCACTGGGTATGAGGGATTGAATCTATATCCTCCACTGGGTATGAGGGACGGAATCCATATCCTTCACTGGGTGTGAGGGATTGCGATATCCTCCACTGGGTGTGAGAGAATTGAATCCATGTCCTCCACTTGGTATGAGGGATTGAATCCATGTACTGGGTGTGAGGTATGAATCCATGATGTTTACTGGGTGTGAAGGATTGAATACATGTCCTCCAATGGGTGTGAGGGATTGAATCCCTGTTCTCCACTGGATGTGAGATATTGAATCCATGTCCTTCACTGGGTATAAGGGATTGAATCCATGTCCTCCACTGGGTACGAGGGATTGAATCCATGTCCTCCACTGGGTGTGAGGGATTGAAGCTCTGATCTCCACCTGCTGCGCATGTGCACTTAGCCATATACCTAGCTCAGTAAAGAATCTTGCCCTGAAATTCTGTGTTCTCTTCTTTCAAACTGCCCTGGACATATATTCTAAGTGATTTCACAGAGTACCAAGGACACATGAAAAGTGTGTCATATGTTGTGTGACCCCTTTTCTTTGTGGAAAAGTGAGGACCCACAACAGCCCTATTAGAAAAGATCAGTGGATCCTTCTGAAAGAGTAAGGAGTTAGATTCTGATGTCTCTGATGTTCTGAACATAGGGTCTGCAGTGGTTTCATATAGGTCTTGGAAGGTGTGTGAGTGTGAGTATGTGTGTGTGTTTGGTGTGTGTATATGTGTGTTGAGAAAGTGCTTTATAATCAGGAGAGTGACTGCAGTTAGTCATATAGTGATGGAAGGCTGATATGTGCAAACCATTTCTGCTCTCAGGTCTCCGAAGTTATTCCTCTTTTTTAGAGGAATATAATGACAATGATATTCCAGTGACTATAGTTATATCACCGGGGATTTGCTTGGTTCATTGCACAAAATGATTTACTCTGATGAGGATTGTTTGCTGCTTGGCTCTTCATGAAACACAATCAAACACACTCTCTCTGTGGAGAGTACACAGTTGACGAGTGATCCCTGCATTGTCACAATCCCTACCCATAGGACCCCTTCTCCCACTTCTTCCTCTTCCCCCTTACTCCTGCCCCTTCTTCCTACCTTTCTTAGACACTGTGTTAGACACTGATATTATAATTCCAACCAAAGTGTTCCCCTTCAGACTCATTACTTAGTAATGCCCATGTATATCTGACAACTGGAAGGTGTGTAATTTTGGTTAGCAAGATACATGACCCCCCCACCCAATATATTTCTTAACCTCATACAATATAATGAAGGCCAGTGAGAATTTGCTTGAGACCCAGTACACTATAAATCTGTCTTGTTTTACAGCTAAACTCTGAAAATGAACCACTATCACATAAGAACTATAGATTTCCAAGTGCTATCTTTGTTTGACTTTTAGAAATCAATTTGCTTGTTGAGAGACAGGGGTTCTCCCCTATCTCCCAACAGGGGAGTTATGCATGAGTCATCCTTGAACACTGTCCATCCTTGAATGAGTGAATGAGGACATGACAGAGGGGCATGTCTTTCAGATACTTTACTCAGAGAGAACAATGGCCTCTTAAACTCCTGGGCCAGTTTGTGTTCAGATTAAGCACAATCATTGGCAAAAGGAAAGTTTCTCTTACAGTAGAAATGATGTTTCTTCTTTTGTTTTTTCTAGCTCCTAGCAAGGGTTTGGCTGAATAGAAATGGCACAGCAACCACTGAACATTGAAGGATTCTTTGCTATGTACTGGATTCTGCCCAGCACAGAGTAGAAATGCCATTGTGAAAATTGGTTCTGATGTATACTGCTATGGGGCACATGATGGAAGGGGACATTGAGGGGGAACAAATAGGTGGTGATGCCACACGGCCCACTTCCCAGTAGAGGTTTCAGAGTCACTGGAAAGTGTCGGGAACAGCCGGGGTCCCCGCAGTGTCGGACGAGGTTGTCTTCTACCTCCGGGGCGCCGGAGAACAGATGAAAACTCACGAGTCGGTGCAGTTTTAAAAATGGCTTTTAATAGTACAAAAGCTCTTCCACAGCACTAGAAGATGGAGCAAAGGCCAAGAGCGAAAGACAAAGGCAAAAGCCAAACGCAGGAACCAAAAGCTGAAGGCTGAGGAACCAAAAGGCAAAGGTGAAGGGGCCTCAAGTCAGCCCCTTATATACACCAAAGTAATCCAATCGGGAGGTTGTCATGCCAACAAGAACCCTAAACAGAGTGTAGTGCCACACACCCTATTGTAGGTATAAACAAAGGTTACACCAAGGACTAATCCCGAGATTATCTCTTATGTAAAACACTGGAGAGAGGGGGGCTGATATAAAGTAATATATCTTAACTTCATGAGCTTCATGTAATCTAGATGGTACCCAAGGTCCTTATTATCTGCCCAGGTGATTCTGAGTATCTTGTTCTCATGTACTGAAAGGGTCATACTCGCCTGCTTAGAGCAAACTAGTATGATCCTTCCTATAGTCTACCTTTAGTCTCAGCTAGCCAGGGTGGTAGTCTCCTGGTAGATTCTAACTGTCCCGTTGGGTGCGTGGGTATAAAGAGGCTGTGCCCAATCTAGAAAACTGAAGTCTTAGTAGATGTATAAGTCAGAGTTATTCAATCAAGGTGACTTCTGTAACTGCCACACCCCTAGAGTGTTTTACATAGAAGAGAGATCTCATTAGAATGAACATTGCCTTAAATAAGATTAAGCTGGGAGTGAGCAAAACAACAAAACTCCCAGATTAGCTAAACATGTCCTCCAACAGGGAAAGGAGGGGAGGCTTTTTAGGGATGTGAATCAGATTTCTACCCTGATGAGTTTTTATTGCCCATAAAACACACAGTTAGAGCAGCAAGCAGTTTTGTCTCTCCACTGTGACCAGTTAGAAGGCACAGTTTTTCTGGAGCATTAGATCTAATTCTATTGTGGCAGTGGTTGTGATAGTGGTTCATTTTCAGAGTTTAGCTGTAAAACAAGACAGATTTATAGTGTACTGGGTCTCAAGCAAATTCTCACTGGCCTTCATTATATTGTATGAGGTTAAGAAATATATTGGGTATGGGGGGCATGTAGCTTGCTAACCAAAATTACACACCTTCCAGTTGTCAGATGAGTTCAATTGTGGCAGTAGCTAGTGTGAGGGATTGAATCCATATCCTCCACTAGGTATGAGGGATTGGAGCTAGTATACGGCTGGAATGTCCTAAATGTTTAATAAATAATAATGATTATCCTGATGATAGACCTGCTTGCTGACAGCTTCAGTCCTCCCCCTCCCACTTGCTGCCACTTTTGTCTGTGCTTTCCTTCCATTCCCTTTTGCCTTCCTCCTTCACACCTCAGTGGCCACAATCTGAATGGATTAAGACCCTGCCCAGTCTCCCAGCTGCACGGACTCTTCCTAAAGGCCTCTTCAACTGTTGGGGACAGACACTCGTAGTCCTTGAAAGATTCTTGCTCTTTACTTTGTCATCTTGGTGACCGCTGACATGGATAGTTAGCACATTTCACAAAACTGCCTGGAGGTGGGTCAGGCTTCTCTGCTAGGGATACTGAATGTGACAGTGTTTCCTTGAATGTTCAGAGCAAGCCCCATCTTGGAGCACCCAGCAGGCAGTATACCTCCTTCCCTGTTTTCAAGGGGAGTAATGTTAATAATTATACAGAGTCCTGATGCCTTCATTCCAAGACTCTGTGAATGGTTTATAATTAGCCAGTTCTGTGCTGAAAATGGTGTTATTATTTCCCCTCCTAAGTAGACACTCTTTCATGAATTGAAAGATGGGAGGCTGAAGCTTTGGATTTATGGAAGATGTTGATTTCTAAAACTTTTGAAACCTGAGGTATGCTTCAGAAAAAGTTTTATTGGGTTCTCTCCATTTTGTGTTCTCTCTATTTCTCTCCATGACTCTATATGGGCCAGACTTTGTGGTACTACTTAAATCTGAAGGTGTTGGATCAAACTCATGATCTAGAATGTGCAAGACACATACTCCATACTCCTGAAATAAATTTCTTATCCTTAGGTAAAGTTTTTCAAATACGATTTTAAAAGCTTTGATTTTAATAATTTTTTAAAAATTAAAATAATTCAAAAAATTAAGTCATAATTGAGTTAATTGTGTCCATGTTAGGTTTTCAATCATTCAATGTTCCAACACCAACCCCTCTACTACTGTCAACTTTGCTTCACCAATGTCATCAGATTTTCTTCTACCTAACTGATCATCCTTCTTATTAAGGACATTTTTACAGATTAATGATTGTAATCTGGGTCTCATGCTTCAGTATTTCTGACTCTACTCTAGGGATATGTCCCAGATCCTTGTCCATGTTCATTGTGTCCACCTCTTTTAATACCTCTTTCTCCATTTCTCTCCATCTTGGCCTTTTTATTAATCTAGGTTAAAGGTTTCTTGTTAGTGTTTGCTGAAGTTGCTGTGAAAGACTGACAGTCCTCATGAAGCTGAAGGAGGGTCTGAGGCTCTGAAAACGAAGTTCAAAGAAGCAGAAGTTATTGAATACACACCTGGTACACGGAGACTCTGAAACCCAAAAGGAAGCCTTCCTAGTCTTTTCTTGATTCCTCCCTGGTCACTCCCAGATTCATTCCCAGAGTTCAGTTTCTAAGCGAGTGACAGTGAAAAACTCTCTTCTACCCCAGAAGAGAGACCCATGTCAGACCCACAGCTCTATCGGAGACCCCAGAAGAGATCCATACCCAACCACTCCAGACCCACAGCTGCTCTGCTTGGCCCCACATTGAAGCAACCCATGGAGCTGACCTCCCAGTAGGGGGCTTGGCCAGCCCCTGGCCGAGTCCAACATTGCTCCAAGGGTTCGCTCACATGTGCAGAAGAGGGGCCACGCTGGCCAGACTTGGAGTGGGGATTTGGGCTCCTCAGCCCTTTCCTCCACCTCTCTACCCCAGAAGAGAGACCCACGCCAGACCCACAGCTCCATCAGCGTGCAGCGGTGCGACAGGCTTAGATAGTACTAGATTTTAGGATCAGGTCTTTTCCAGGATTTTTCACATTTATGCACTGTATACTATTCTAGGCACGTTCAAGCTGATACCCGTTATCCCAGTAATCCTAGCAAGAAGCCAGAGCAACCCACACATCATGAGGTCAGTCATCCTCAACATTCAGACTCCACAGTTCCTCAGAGCTCCACCAAAGAGAAAACCTTTAAGTTTCATCAGTAAATGCTCGAGATGACAGCCTTCTACTGAGAGTATACCACCTACAAGGCAGAGCCTGGCAAACTACCTGTGTTTTATTTGATATGCCAAAAACAGTAACATTATGGACTTCATTCCAATGATCTGAAGGAATGGTTTGAGGCTCCCTGAAACAAGCAGATGCCCTTGCTTGTGACAGGACGAATGTAGATGTTACTGGTGCCTGCTCAAGCAAATTGATGAACAACAGGAAGACAAGTGAAGTAATACAAGGTTAAAGGTTTGTACCACTTTGGTACCTTGCATTTCCTAGTCATGTTATTCTATATACCACAGATAAGTTATTTCATTTGATATTTGACCTTCTGATTTCATTTAACATGAGATCCCCAGTTCCACCCAAGTTGCAACAAATTGCATGATTTCATTGTTTTTTTTTTTTTTGAAGCTGCAGGGTATTCCATTGTGTTTATAGACCACACCTGCCCTATCCACTCATTTGTCATTGGACACCTTGGTTGATTCCACCTCTTTGCTATTGTACTCAGTGTTGTAATGAACACTGATGGGAACATGTCCTTTTGAATGTATTTGTATCTTGGGGTTTGATAACAAGAAGCAGAATTCTGTTTCTTATGTAAGCTATATTTTTACTTTACCGAGAGATTCACACACATTTTACTGCAGGGGTTGGACCAGAAACAATTCCACCAGCAGTGGGTGAAATATCTCATTACCATCGTGATTTGAATTTCACTGGTAATAAACATGTTTCAAATATCTACTGGGCATTCATCTATTTTCTTCAGAGTAGTGCCTGTTCATATCGTCCCCCAATTTTTGATAGAGGTTTTGGAATTTTGTTCTTATGTTTGTGCAATCTTTGTATAATACAACAATAGACAAATGAGTAGATACATATTCTGGTCAGCAAATCTAGGAGCAGCTCTGGCAGGACCACTTAGCCAAGTGATCATGGATGGGTACAGGATGTCTCCACATCTCAGTCTTCCAAATGATAAGAGGGGAAGTGATGATGCCAATCTCAAGGCCTTACAGGATATAACTTGCTGGATGTGCCTTACAGGATATAACTTCCATGACTTGATGGAATGGTTTGAGGCTCTTTATGTTCCTGGAGTGGGCAGATGCCCTTGGGCTATCTCACATGTGACAGGACATATTGAGATGTTACTGGTGCCCGCTTAAGTAGTCGATGATCTACGGGAAGTCAAGTGATCCAGTGATCAAGTGATCAAGTGCTTTTGTTTAAGTTATATGTTTCCAAGGCTATGCCTGGAAACACCTCGCTTTCAATTTATTTTTAAGCTTCTCTTGGTAGCAGACACTGAGCATGATGCTGGGAGCACTGAGACAAGCAGCTGTGATCCCTGTCTGTATAGCCTTCAGGATGCAGGGAAGGGATAGGAAGAGAGCAGGAAATGGCTCAAAGATGGAACTGATTGAGGTTCTGACCACCCACGGCAAGGCTGATCCCACCCAGGCTGCTGGGTGAGAGCTGAGACCTCAGGAGGAGCTGGGAGGAGTCATGGGAGTGGTAGTGACAAGAACTGGAGGTCTCAGGGCAAAGTGGATTTCCTGGGTGGGGGGGATGTAGGTCTCAGGATCCCCTGTGTCCCACATTCTAGTCTCATGGGCTGATCATTCCCACATATGCTGCTGATCTGCCTGAGACTTGGATTTCAGAGCAGGCAAAGAATCAGAATTACCTGGAAACTTCAAATGATCAATTTATATTTCCCACAAGATCTGCTAAGTCTGAATCCCTGGAATGATCATGAAACATGTGAGGGTGGTATGGTGGTGTTCATGTTGGCATTCAGTGCTGGTGAAGAGGGACTGGTTTCAGAAATATCTGGGCAATTGTAAGGCTAAGTTGGAGCACTATGGCTGAAGTCAAGATCCAGGCTGCTGAGTCCAATTGATGAAAATTAATTAAAAAATCTCCAAATGGGGTATCAGATTGTAGGTCCAATGTCACCTTGGTTACTCCTTATTCTTGATTGAAATGGACACAGTCATACACAGTTCAGTGTCTGCGGTTGTCAAAGGGTGTTACAATGTCTCTTTAAGCAGACTGTCATAAGGATTAGCAAAGGACACCCATGAGAAAACATGATGCCCGGTGCTCAGGAGCAGATCAACACATGGTGCTTTGCATCAATATAGTATATTAAACACTTTGGGTGCTATTGGGATGTTATCAGATGATTCTGTCTCGGAGGCGAGCTTCATGCAGAAGCTTTTCACACTGAATAGAAGGTGATAAACACAAAATGAATATAAAGTGATAAACACAAGATGCCCACACACTCTTCATCTCACCTTCCAGATATTCTGTTTCCTCCTGAGAGTAGGCCTGAGCCTAACTCAGTCGAATCCTGGGAAGGTGCTGTCATTCACTCAGAATGCTTGAAGGTCTAGAAGTTGGCAACCAGGCATCAGCATCCACTAGACTCACATACTGGGATTTGGCATCCAGAATGGGCCCCTACTCTGGCACTGTCCTGGACAACCAGATAGAGAGTCTGCTAACTACATTATGTGACATTTCTCAGCAACTTCCGGGCAGTCCTGCCAATGGGAGGTGCTGGTAGGTCACAGAAAGTCAGAGAAGAAAGAAATTATCTTTTTTTGCTTGTTTTTGTATGTATTTTGGGCTATATACAAGGGTGCTCATGACTTGTTTCTGGTTCTTTGTTCAATGATTACTTCTGATGGTACTTGGGGAACCACAGACAGTGCCAGTATTCAACCTGACCTATCTTCTCAGTCTGATAAAACCAACTTTTTCATTTTTGTCTCCTACTGCCCTGGCAGACATAACAGACTGTCAGGGTCCCTCTAACCCTAAGCTACCACCTGCACCTGGCTCCAGCAGCAGCAGCTACAGCAGGATTAGCTAAAGCTCCAGCAGTCCCAGTGCACTAGGTTTCATGCAGTATCCTTGGAAAGAGGCTGCCTTGTTCATTGCCAGGTGGTGGCATTGGTGAATATTAATATTCAGGACCCTATTCAAATGAGATGGGAGGATAGAAGGCGAGAGAGAGAGAGCCCACACAGTGGCCTGTGACTCAATATAATTTGCATTTCTTACTAGTTCCTATACTGGTGAAACTCGGGGCCAGAGGAGGTCTCCCAGAAGTTGCTTGTTGTTTATTTATCTAGTACACCGTGTCTCACCAGGAATGCACTCTGCACTCTGCTCTCTGTCTGTTTTGTTCTGAATAAATCCTGTTTGTTGAAACAGCACATTGTTTTTGTTTGACATCAGTAGGACAGTGGTTCCAAAAAGCAACAGCAGTGGCAGTGTATGTTCCCAAGTGTGGGAGTACAGTAATGGTGGCTTCAGCTGCACGGGTTTCTCTCATTCCTCCAGCTACAGGGTTATTCATTAGTGAAGCTAATGGTTTCTGGATAACCTCACATTCTCCATCTGAACTTTCCAAACTTCTGGCACTTTTGTAGCTATGGCTCCTTTTTTTGTTGTTGTTAATGTTGTAGTTTTTGTTTGGGTGCTACACCTGGCTGTTCTCAGGGCTTCCTCATGGCTCTGCACTCAGGGATCATTCCTGGTGCTCTTGGGAGACCTGTGTGGTGCCAGGGATTGAGTCAGCCATGTTCAAGGTAAGCACCTTATTCACTGTATCTTCTCTCCTGCCCCCTGTGGCCCCATATTCAATCCTGCCCTGTTCACCTCACTGGATGCTGAGTGATATGACCAGAAAAATCTATGGTGTTGAGGTGGAATTGCATATACATTTGGGTACACTTGGGCAGTGCTACTTACTAGTTGGGATACTTGCTACTGCAACAAGCAAACCTTGGCAGGTCAAGACTCAAGTAACATAGAGAAATTTGTCTGGTCCCTCTCTATCTGATCTCCAGTTAGCAGACAGCTGGTTGTACAACCAGGTTCTTTCCATTCTGCTTCTCTGTGCCTTCCTAAGACTGGGTCTCTTGTTCTTCCTTCCATGCTCAGGTTTACAAGAAGAGGAGCACGACCGTGGTGGAGGAAGGCTTCTCCTTGTAAAAACATTGTCTGACAAGTGACCCAGGGAGTCTGGTGGACTGTGTCTGGAGCTGGAGCTGGAGGTGTGTGGCACCAATATCCCATCACAATGTGGCTATAGCTTGAGTATGAGCAAACAACAAATTCGGGAGGAAATTTGTCATAAAGGTCATCTGTGACTCAGGACTTTTGGACATGTACTTGGACACTTTGTGTTACCTTCCTTGTAGGCTATTCAGAGTCTACTCAAAGAATGTCAGAGACCCAGTGTCTGCACTGTGGCCCTCATGGGCTCCAGTAACAAGGGTGCGAGAACTGGCTTCTGGGTGAGGACCAGTATGTTAGTTACAAGTCAATGAGAGTTGGGAGATCCCTTTGTCTTTTGGCACATTTTTTAGGAGCTCCTTGGGTTTGTAGTAGCAGGCTGCCTTTAAGTTGGAGTTCAAGACAAGCAAAAAGCATGCTGAGTGAGCAAGGAGGCCTTCTCCATCCATCACCAAGGATGAAGAGGGCTCTGAAGGATGACCACTCATGGCTTTAAAGGTCCTGTTCTTGTGCATGTAGAAATTAGGGAAACCTGGCCACTGGTTTCAGGGGAAAGCAAGTTGTCCCATCCCAGGTTGGCCCAGGGTGATTTCCATTGCATCCATTTATGCTCTGTTTTGCACTTTCAAAGGAAACAGGGCTGTCCAATAAAATTTGGGTGTCTTCTTTCTGGAAGGTTGGATGTCTTTGTTCCCTGGCCCTGCCCCCTCCTCTCCACAAATGACAGAACCTCATTATGCTACATCTGCCTTTCATGTTATAATCTGGATAACAAAAGAGAGGGCAAGATGGATGGGAGCCATTTGATTTCTTGGCATCCTGGCCTGAGCATGAACTCATTTCTTACACTGATTAGTTTGCTCAGGCAGAAGCTCATATGTTTGAGCTGGACTCTGTTCCTGAAGGTCAAATGACTTTTTTGATCTTATTTTAACAGCTAATTTACTAACTAACAAACAAGCAAAGGAGGCAGCTTGGTTGCTAAATTTCTCCCTCTTTTACCTTCCCTCTTTCTATCCCTCCCCTTCCTCTTTCCTCCTTTCTCTTTCCTTGCAACTCCAGCGAGCACTGGTGGAAAGTCCTCCTCCAGCTGCAGTTATAGATCTTTATAGATAAGATGTAAAACTTGAGCCCAGAATACTCACATGCCTAAAAAGATACAGTAAAGAAGCCCTAAGTGCTTTTGGATGCAGCAAGGGTTTGCCTGGCTGCTCTGGAGGCCACAGTACGCAGGGCCCCAAGTAAGCTCAGAAGCACACAAGGGTTCTCATGTTTTCAATTCTTGGTGCAGTTTCATTGATTGTTCTCTCCTTTTCAATAAGCATTGTTAGAACTGTTGCTTTAAATTATTTAGGTACAGCATTTCATTTCATAATATTTAGATTCCTTTCAGGGTTTTATTTTCTTTCCTCATTGCTCTCTTCATATTAAATTTTTTGGCATTTGCTAATTTCTCTAGGTGATCTAAATAGATTGATTTCTTTTCTCCATTCAGTGTACTGATCACCTACTAAGATTATGGGCTGCAAGCTGTGATCCTAGTTGGTCTGTAAGGGCACTGGTGTCATGCTGTGGACACAGACATCTCTGCTTCTATCTGGAGGCCTGTGGCATCAGCAAGTGGAGAGGTTGGCACTCTACAGTAGGCCTGTGATTCTGGAGAGAAATTAGGGCTCTTCAGGGTCCCCTCCTTCAGGCCAGTTTCTTCCCCAGTCTTCCCAGCAGCCTCGGGTTAGCACTGACCCCTCCACTATGGGTTCAGCTATGCTCAGCAGCTTCTGCAGGGTGAGAGAAGCAGCAGGGTACAGTGGGCTCAGCCTGAAGATGCACCATGGTCCCCATAGAGTCCCATACGGAGGGGCTGCTCAACATCTGTGGCCTCTATCCATGAGAGACACCTCTATGGGAATGGAGAGATAATGCAGTAGGTTGGGCACTTGTCTTGCTCATGGGTGACCTGGGTTCAGTCCCCAGAGCCCCAGGTGGCTCCCCTCATGGCCCACCCGGAGTCAGCACAGAGTCAGGAGTAAGCCCTCAGTACTGCTCTGTGTAGTAATAATTCTAGTGCATAATAAACATCATAAAATGACCCTTTTCTCAAGTGTTTTTTGAAGATTGTGGCCTTGGCCAGGAACTAGACTGGAGAGTAGAGTGGGGCAGTAGAGTTGGGTTTTTTTTTTTTGCTTTTTTTTAGGTCTCAGGGGTTGTTTTTTATACTTTCTGAGTTGAGCTTTCCCCAGTCAGATGTGCATAAGCTCTTATGGTTCTGGGCACTTTAAGCTCAGACAAGGGGAAGCAAACACTTTCATTGACTGTGATCGTAGTGATGGCCTTGGTGGGGTGGGACATTCCATGTTTCATATAAGCTGGCCATGGACAGTGTAGAGGATCCTTCACAGGTGCCTCTCATTTGCACCCCCAGAAGTTCCACTCAGTGGGTTTCAGACTCAAGAGACACTGTGCATTCTGGTGGCTCTGTCACAGCACTGTGCTCTGACACACACCAGGGTGGCTTGGGTGTGCTTTACCCTCAGCTCCAGTTCCCTGCTTGGTTTCTACCAGGTGATGTCTGCCTTTGTCAGTATCCAACCTCAGCCATGAGTCTCTGCTATTTCTGAAGGAAGGCCCCATTCCTAGCTGCTGTCTGTACTCCCCTCACTAATGTAGTTCTTGGGGCCTGATAGCAGAGTTCTCACAGTGCAAACTTTCTACACCATCAAGCAAGCTGTGGAATAGCCATGTCCATCTCTCCAGGTGAGATGATACATGGTTCTGAAGTCTGTTGCTTGTTACTTTGAGCTCTGCCAGTTGTTCCTATCTGCTTTCAGGTTTTCTTTTTGTTGGGTGTGTGGGAAGGCGAGCTTAGCATATTCTTGTCTATTAAGTTACCAGGACCGTAGTATTTCTGACTTTTCTGTCTACACATCAAGGATCAAAGGAGATAGTTTTGTAATTTTGCTCAGTTAAAAAAGTAATTATAAGAGCTAATTATAATTAGCTCCCCCAGCGGCAGTCTCCCCACAGGTGTGTGTGTGACCCCTGCATTTCCAGCGACCCAATTTGCCCCAGGGAAGAGCGGAAACCCCATCAATGGGAACCAAGGCAAACTGCCTTGGTTTCACCGCAGACCCTTTGGACCCTGCGCTTCCAGGAACATCCCAAAACTCAAAACCGCGAGGACGGTGGCGGCGTCAGCGCTACCCTCTTACTACCTATCTTGCATGAGATACCAGTGAACCTTGGTTCCTACATCCTTGCAATCCACCCAAACTCTGCAAACAGACCAGACACCTACTAACTGTACTATCTAGTCCCCCAATACCCCATATTTGCAACCTACAATAGTCATGATGGTAAAGCAACACAAAATTCCATCAAGCTCTGTGAGGTGAAATCACTAGTCCAGATGAGCCAAGCAATATCAATGAGTTGCATAACCTCTCTGATAAGGAATTTTGGAAGAAATGTTAAGAATTCATAAGGAATTCAAAGAAGCAATGGAATGCAAACTCAATAAAATACAAGAGGACATGATAGAAGAAGTGAAGAAAATGCAAATGGAAATGACAGTTATTAAAAATGAGGTAAATGAAATGAAAAACACAATGGAAAGCCAGCATAGCAGAATAATAGCTACTGAAGAAAGAATTAGTGATATGGAGGACGAGTTCCAAAGATTCGCTACACAACACCAGAAGATAGAAAAAAGACTCACAAGCACTGCCAGGAGTAATTCCCTGAGTGCAGAGCCAGGAGAAACCCTGAGCATCGCTGGGTGTGACCCAAAAAAGCAAAAAAAGACAACAAACAACAACAGGCAGCCTCTCTATTTTCATCTACAGTGGGACACTGAATTACAGTAAACGGAGTTTTTGTTCCACCATCAAGTATGTTTTTCCCAGTGAGTTCACTCTGATAGATCATTAAGAACATCTTCAAATCCAATAGTCTCATCACTCACTAGTCCTCAAAATATCCGGGGAACAGTTTGGGCTTGGAAGAAATGGAAGACACTGAGCCTGTTCACTGCTTTAAACTCCATGTGTAGGGGCCGGAGTGATGAAATAATCGGGATGAAGCCAGAAGAAACAACATATGAATCATTGGGGTCCCAGAAGGGCAAGAAGAAAACCCTGATGAAAAAGAAACTGTCAAAGTCATAATTGCTGAGAAGTTCCCCGGAACTAAAGAACGCTTGCCTCAAGATCCAGGAGGCCCGTAGGGTACAGCTAAAAGAAACCCCAACAAGAATACTCCAAGACACATCTTAATAAAAAATGACAAAAACTATAGATAGAGATAAAATACTGAAAGCAGCAAGATCAAAGAAGGAAATCACATACAAAGGAACATCTCTAAAATTTACAGCAGACTTCTCTGATGAAACACTCCGAGCCTGAAAACAATGGTGGGATATTGTGAAAAGGACTCAGTAAACTCTAGGACTCACCAAGAATTCTTTACCCGGCCAGACTCACATTCAGATATGAAGGAAAGATACACAACTTCATGGATAAGCAACAACGCAGGAACTTCATGGACTCAAAACCAACCTTAAAGAAGGTTTGAAGGGTCTACTGTAATACAACCAAACCCATAAGCACAACAAGCAAAAACAGAAAGATGACACAAAATCCGATGACAATAATTTCTCTCAATGTCAATTGTCTAAATGCACCAATTAAGAGACACAGAGTAACAAAATGGATTAAAAAATTGAACCCAACATTCTGCTGTCTACAAGAAACGCATCTGAATAAACAGAACAAACACAGACTCAAAATCAAAGGGTGGAAGACCATTCTCCATGCAAACAACTCCTCCAAAAAGGTTGGTGTGGCAATATTAGTATCAGATAATATAGACTTAAGGCTGAAAAAGGTTAGAATGGACAAGGAAGGCCATTTCTTATTACTTAAGGGGTATGTACACCAGGAAGAAATTACACTACTAAACATATATGCACCCAATGAGGGGCCAGCAAAATATATAAAACAACTGTTAAGAGACCTCCAAGAAGACATTGACAGTAGCACAATAATAGTTGGAGACTTCAACACTGCTCTATCAATGATGGATAGATCAAAAGACTGAAACTCACCAAGGAAATATTGGCCCTGAAGGAAGAAATGGAAGAAAGAGAGCTAGTGGATATATACAGGACTTTTCATGCCAAAAAAGCTGAATACACATTTTTCTCTACTGCACATGGAACATTCTCCAAGATAGACCACATGCTGAGCCACAAAGCATACCTCAACAAAATAAAAAAGATAGAAATTGTGTCAGCTATCTTTTCAGACCATGATGCACTGAAAATGGAAGTTAACCGTACACAGAAACAGGGAGTCAAACCAAACACCTGGAAACTGAACAGCTCACTCCTGAACAACAAATGGGTCATAGAAGAAATCAAACAGGAAATCCAAAGATTTCTGGAAACAAATGAAAAGGAAGACTCCAACTATAAGAACTTGTGGGACATGGCAAAAGCCATGTTAAGAGGGAAGTTTATAGCTCTGCAAGCATACATCAGGAAACAAGAAAGGGCCCACATAAATAACCTGACTACACAGCTGAAGACATTAGAAAAAGACCAACAAAAGGAGCCCAACCCAGGCAGTAAAAAGGAAATAATAAAACTTAGAGAGGAAATCAATGAGTTGGAAACCAAAAAAACAATCCAAAAGATTAATGAAACCAAGAGCTGGTTTTTGAAAAGTTAAGCAAGATTGACAAACCATTGGCAAGACTTGTAAGGACATGGAAAGAGAGAACCCAAATAAACAGAATCAGAAATAAAAAGGGTGACATCACAACAGAAACCACAGAAATCCAAAAGATCATCAGAGATTACTTTGAGAGCCTGTATGCCGTGAAACATGAGAATCTAGAAGAAATGGATCAATTCCTGAAGTCCTATAACCTCCCACGGGTGAAACAAGAAGACCTCCAATACCTGAATAAGCCTATCACCATTGAGGAAATAGAAACAGTAATTAAAAGTCTGCCCAAACACAAAAGCCCAGGTCCAGATGGAGTCACTAGTGGACTCTACCAAATCTTTAAGGAGGACCTACTGCCAGTCCTTTTCAAGCTCTTCCAGGAAATAGAAGAAACAGAAACACTCCCAAACAGCTTCTATGGGGCACATATCACCCTGATACCCAAAGCAGGGAGAGACAACACAAAGAAAGAAAACTACAGACCAATCTCCCTGATGAACACGGATGCTAAGATCTTCAACAAAATACTAGCAAACAGAATCCAAAGACTCATCAAGAAGATTATACATCATGACCAAGGGATTCATCCCGGGAATGCAAGGATGGTTCAACATTCGCAAGTCAATCAACATAATCCATCATATCAATAAAAAGAAAAAATAAAAACCATATGATCCTATCAATAGACGCAGAGAAAGCATTTGATAAGATCCAGCACCCGTTCATGATTAAAACCCTCCAGAATATGGAAATTGAAGGGACTTTCCTCAAGATAGTTACAGCCATCTACCAAAAGCCCACAGCAAGAATCATTCTCAATGGGGAAATGTTGAAAGCCTTCCCCCTGAGATCAGGGACAAGATAAGGTTGCCCACTCTCACCCCTTTTATTCAATATTGTACTGGAAGTACTTGCCAGAGCAATCAGAGAAGAAAAGGACATCAAGGGCATCTAGATAGGCAAGGAAGAAGTCAAGCTATCATTATTTGCAGATGACATGATTTTATACCTAGAGAACCCTAAACTCTCTACCAAAAAACTCCTAGAAACAATAGACACATATAGTAGAGTGGCAGGATACAAAATCAACACGCAAAAGTCGGTGGCTTTCCTATATACAAATAACGAAAGAGAAGAAAGGGATATTAAGGAAACAATTCCATTCACAATTGTGCCACAGAAAATCAAATACCTCGGAATCAACCTACCCAAGTGTGTAAAGGACCTGTACAAAGAAAACTACAAGACACTGCTCCAAGAGATAAAAGAGGACTCAAGGAAATGGAAACATATTCCCTGCTCATGGATGGGGAGAATCAACATTGTCAAAATGGTAATACTCCCTAGAGCTCTGTACAGATTCAATGCAGTCCCTATAAGGATACCCATGACATTCTTCAAAGAAATTGACCAAATACTCCTGAAATTTGTATGGAACAATAAACCCCCCAAGGATAGCTAAAGCAATCCTTGGGAAAAAGAAGATGGGAGGCATCACCTTTCCCAACTTCAAACTGTACTACAAGGCAGTAGTAATTAAAACAGCATGGTATTGGAATAAAAACAGACCTGTGGACCTATGGAATAGAATTGAGTATCTTGACACCCAACCTCAAGCATATGATCATTTAATCTTTGATAAAGGTGCAATGAGTCTAAAATGGAGTAAGGAAAGCTTCTTTAACAAGTGGTGTTGGGTAAACTGGGCAGCAACATGTAAAAAAATGAATTTGGACCTGTGTTCTAACACCATGCACAAAAATCAGATCAAAATGGATTAGAGATCTAAATATCAGACTTGAATCCATAAAGTATATTGAAGAAAATATAGGAAAAACCCTCCACGACATTGAAGCTAAAGGCATCTTCAAAGGTGAAACATCACTAACAAATCAACTAGAAGAAAAGATAAACATATGGGACTACATGAGACTGAAAAGCTTCTGTACCTCAAAAGAAACAGTGACTAAGACACAAAGGCAGTACACAGAATGGGAAAGAATATTCACCCAATACCCATCTGATAAGGGGTTAATATCCAGGATATATCAGGCACTGGTAGAACTTTACAAGAAGAAAACAAACAACCCCATCAAAAAATGGGGAGAAGAAATGAACAGAAACTTCAGCAAGGAAGAAAATCTAATGGCCAAAAAACATATGAAAAAATGCTCATCATCACTAATCATCAGAGAGATGCAAATCAAAACAACAATGAGATACCACTTTACACCACAGAGACTGGCACATATTCAAAAGAGCAAGAACAACAAGTGCTGGCGTGGATGTGGGGAAAAGGGGACACTCATCCATTGTTGGTGGGAATGTCAGCTGGTACAGCCTTTCTGGAAAACAATAGGGACATTCCTCCAAAGACTAGAAATTGAACTCCCATTTGACCCAGTCATACTACTCCTGGGAATCTACTCTGGGAAACCAAAAATACGCAGCAGAAACACCATCCCTACTTTTATGTTCATAGCAGCATTATTCACAATAGCCAGAATCTGGAAGCCACCAGAGTGCCCGAAAATCGATGACTGGACAAAAAGCTTTGGTACATCTACACAATGGAATACTATGCAGCTATTAGGAAAAATGAAGTTATAAAATTTGCCTATAATTGGATGGACATGGAGAAGATTATGTTGAGCGAAGTTAGCCAGAAGGAGAGAGACAGACACAGAATGACTGCATTTATATGCATAACATAAATATATAGGTACATATTATGATACCAATATCCAAGGTCAAGTGAAACATATATCAGGAGGTCTTTTCAAAGGTGGAAATTATCACAAACGTGTGGGAGTCAGAGGCTAGGTAAGACAGAAAATGGAACAGGGTGCTAACAATTTTCGAGGGTACTAATGCCAACCTAGAACTGAGCATTAAATAGAGGCAAAAAGATACACATGACAACCCTTTAATGTATGTTCTGTAATCCATAGTCTGGAGGGAAAGGAAAAGAGAAAGAGAGAGAAATGGAAAGAAATAAAGAACCTGCCATGGAGGAGGGCTGGGGGAGGGGGAGGGAACCGGGGACGTTGGTGGTGGGAGATGGGCACTGGTGGCGGGATGGGTGCTGGAACACTGTATGACCAAAACCCAAATATGAACTTTTTAATTGTATATCTTTGTAATTGTAAAAATAAAAAATTTTTAAAAAAAGTATAATTAATAGTATTCAGAAAACAAAAGAACACGGATTATATGCACTTGTGTTCTGTTTCTTACCTTTACTTGCTTGTCCTTTCTAATGTTCCAATGGCCCTTCTCTTAGCACTGCCATTCCGTTTGTTTAGCCAACTTTATTCCCAGATCGGTCTATTGGTCACAGATTCAGCTTAATTTTTTCCTTCACCTGACAATGTCTTGATTTTCCACTCATTCTCAATATTTTCTCCGAATGAAAAATTCTATTTCTTCTTTCCATTATACAACGATAAAAATTTTTCTGCTTTTCTCATTTATTATGAGTGTTTTTTTTTTTGATGGTCTGACATAGAGAAAGACTGGGATGAACCCAGAGCCACGGCAGAGCCTGGCAAGCTACCCGGGATGTATTCAATATACCAAAAATAGTAACAATAATGGACCTCATTCGCAATCAATGGAGACGTTACTGGCAACCGATCAAGCAAATTGATAAACAACGGGAACACAAGTGATTATGTCACCATTGTGTTTCTCATTGAAAAAATGTACATTACACTGTTGCTGTTTACTGTTCCCTTGTCTTCCTTTTTAAAAAGTTTGGGCTGCAGAGAGTACAGTGGGTAGGGTGCTTGCCTCACATGCTGCTGACCCAAGTTCAATTCCTGCCACCCTATATGGTCCTCTGAGCCAACCAGAACTGATCCCTGAGTGCAGAGCCAGGAGTAAGCCCTGAGCACTGCTGGCTGTGGCCCCAACACAAACAAAAAAATGTTGACTATAAAGTGTTTTGGGGGTGATTCCTTTAACTTTTTTATTTTGTCAAATTTGGCCAAAATAAGTGTTTTAGCACTTGTTTTCATACCTGTAAAGTCTTAATGCCTTAATTTTTTCCAATGAGTTCCAATGAATGTTAGGTCATTTTTTATAATCTTGTAAGTCTCTGAACTTTTATTTTGTCCTTTGGTATGATGTTCCTCCAATTAGATCGTTTTCATAGTTTTATCTTCAGCTTCACTGATTCTTTTTTCTCTGTCTCTGCCATTCTGCTGTGATGCCTATCCATTTCTTAAATAAGCTGTAATATTTTAAAATAAGACCTACAATTATTTTTGTTTTTTCTAATTTTTTCCTTTTTCTTCTAAGATTTTTATATTTGAGTCATGTTTCTAGTAGCTGCTTTCTGCAACATTTTAATGACCTAGTGTCACTGTGTCACCTACCTCCTTTCAGTAGACAGTTTATGAGTTCTTGGCAAATGATTTTCGTTACAATCTGCAAGATTTGGGTAATATATTGTTAACATTGGGTATTGCTCAAACATTCTGTCTATGGTTGACTTCTTGTGACACTGCACCCCAGGGCATGGAAGAGGGTATTACCTCTTTAGATGAAATGAGGGTGGGCATGGAGCTTTGCCATAAGCCTTTCTGGATATCCCAGAAGGAAGGAGTCCTCATTACTGCTTGGTTAGTTATTACTTCACATCCTACTAGGATTTTGTTGATAATCCTAAGGCAGGCATTTGCAGGAGTACTTTATATTGTTAGAGCTGTGGGTGTTTATTTCTTCGCTATTCATTGTCACTGTCTTCCCATTGTTCATCGATTTGCTCGAGTGGGCACTAGTAACATCTCCATTAGTCCTGTCACAAGCAAGGTGCAACCCTAGGGCATCTACTTGCTACAGGGACAGGAGGAGCCCAAAACCATTCTTCAGGTTATGGAACTGAGGTCCATAATAGTTACTAGTCTTTGGCATAAAAAGTAAATAAAACACAGTAGCTTGCCAGGCTTTACCGTGTGGGTGGTATAGTCTCAGTAGAAGGCTCTCAACCCCAGCATTTACTGATGAAACTTAAAGGGGGAAGATCAAGCTTTCTCTTGGATGGAGCTCTGAGGAACTATGGAGTCTGGATGTTGAGAATGACTAACTGCATGATGTGTGGTTTGCTTTGGCTTCTTGCCAGGCTTACTGGTATCAGTTAAAACATGTCTATAACTGTTTGCTATGTATAAATGTGAAAGAAATTGGGAAGAACCTTATGCAAAATTAAGTATCTTATAAAAATATCGCGGCCACTTTGCAGCCACACGCCAATGGACATGTGGATCTGGTGTGGGTGGGTCTCTCTCTTCTGGGGCAACTGGCATGGAGGCAGAGGAAAGGGCAGGGAACAAAACTCCACTCCGAGTCTGGCCAGCATGGTCTCTCCCACGCTCATGAGAGCAAACACTTGGAGCAATGTTGGACTCGGACAGGGGATGGCAGAGCCCCTTACCGGGAGGTCAGCTCCATGGGTTGCTTCCACATGGGGCCGGCCGAGCAGCGCAGCTAAGGGTCTGAAGTGGATGGGTCTGGATCTCTTCCGGGGTTGCAAATTATCAACCCCGTGGCGTGGGTGACAGTGATAAATATCGCTGTTGACAGTGATAAATATCATGACTCTCCACCAGAAAAAGGAGAAGGGCAGGTGATTTCTGTGAGGGAGAGGATGGACTCTCAGTCAGGAGAGGACCGATACTCAGTCTCCCAATTTCTTCATTGACACTGGGTGAGTCCTTACTATAAAGGCAAATAAAGGTCCCAAAACCTATCCTGGTGTCTCTGATAATATTGTGACAGGGACTTAAGTGTATCTTTCTTTTAAAAAATGATTTTTTAAAATTGAGTTTCTATGGTTTACAATAGTGTTGATAGTTTCTGTGTGCATGATTCCAACACCACACCCATTACCAGCGCACCCTGTTTCTCCCCAAAGGACCCCAACACCCCTTCCTTTTGAAACCATGCCCCAACACTATTGTGTGGATCAGTGTCCCCACTGTGTTGCTTTAGGAATTTGTTGTTCCCTTTCTGTGTATCTTTATGTCCCACATAAGAGAAAGGCCATTCTGTATCGTCTCTTTTCTTCTGGCGCCTTCACTCAGCATGAGGTCCTCCAGGTCAATCAGGAGAGGATCTATTTTGCATGGTTTTGCTTTTCCTTATAGCTGCTTTACTGTTTGCATTAAAGACCAGCATTGGTCTGGGGACTCAAAGGGTTTGCGTACATGAGAACTCCGAATTTCTTCTCCAGTGAAATGAAATTTCAACTCCAGTGTGTGACTCCAAGCACTTCATAGCACCCTTAGCTATGGAAGCAGAGCCATCAAACTTGCACGGCCAGGTCAAGCATTGTCAGGAATGACCCATGGAGCCCCAGCAGGGTTGGAGAGAAGAGGTTCCCTTCCTCTCACATCCCCTCCTAAGTCTAGGATCTCCAGAGGTGATGATGAGACCACATACTTTTTGTGTACTATTTTTTTCCCTTTTTTTTACACTGGAACTGAATGGTATTGCCTAAAGGTGATCAGTCTCACTAGATATCCTCTTTGCTGACCTTGATTAGAAAAAAAGCAGGCAGGGCCGGAGCGATAGCCCAGCGGGTAGGGCGTTTGTCTTGCCGGCCTTTGCCAGCCTGGGTTCGATCCCCGGCATCCCATATGGTTCCCCGAGCACCGCCAGGAGAAATTCCTGAGCAAAAAGCCAGGAGTAACCCCTGAGCATCGCCGGGTGTGACCCAAAAAGCAAAAAAAAAAAAAAAAAAAAAAAGCAGGCAGTTTTGTTGAGTTTTTAAAGAAAATCTGCTTTTTGTGATTTGGGTTGCTAGTTTCTTTTATTGCAAGTCTGGGATACATAAGACAAAGAGAAAGCTTAAGTGTAATATGATTCTGTGTGTGGTTCGCCATTACCATTTCATATTTCTTCTCACTACCTTTGTTTCCTAATATTAATTTTACATACTATGTCCAAGGGTTTTAGTTTAATTTAGCAAAACATTTGGGAAACTAAAACTTTCTTTTTAAAGTCTGTTTCCTAGGTGTGGGTTCCCTGGAGGCTGAGTTTACAGGACTGCAACAATGGTTTATACACTTCATTTTCCTACCTTTGATTTCCCCCTTCCCGTTGTTATTGCTGATGCATTTTGCTATGACTGAGGGCCACACAATCAACTGGCTGCTGTGCTCACATAGTTAGGGGGGTACTTTGGCTGCCCTGTGTCCACACCAGGCCACAGAGCTTACAGAGGGTTGTATGCCTGCAATGGCGCTGCTTACACAATTATGTGTGCTCAGATATCTGCTTTTTAAAAAAATTAATATATTTAATATATTTATATTCAATGTAAAAAGGCTTTAACATTCTTTTGACATTGCTTGTCTGTCTTTTTTAAGGTGAGGTTGCTAGTCTATTCTTTCAAAGTTCAGCAATTCATTAAAGTTTCTGTATGAATGCTTCTTATCATTTCATGCTGTGCAAGTAGTGCAACCTGGGGCTGGGGACTTCATCTCTTTTGGGGGGGGGGTCTTTTTTTCTTAGACTTTGGGCTAGCCCTAATATTTTTTTGCCCCTACAACTAAAATCTCTTACCCATTCAGGAAAATCTGCAATATTGAAAATTTATGAAGAATCTTGTATAATTTTCTTAAACTTAAGTTCCTTGTGGGTCTTTTATATCTTATGCATCAATTTCTCAATCTCATTCCACATCACCATATGAACCAGTTTCTTGACTGATTAAAGAGCGATATTGACAGAGTTGTTTAGGTTTAAGTTAAAAATAAAAATATACATAGCTGTTAAAAATAAAAAATATGCCTGCACCTGCCACAAAACAGCACATTTTAGTTTTCTTGGCTCTTGATGAAGTGGAACCTAATGTTCAGAGTGAAATCTCAACCTGACCTTGGTCACTCATACCCACAAGTCTCTAACTGGCTTTTATCAGTCATACCCTCCAGTCTCTACCTGACCTTAGTCATTCATACCCACCATTACCAGCAGTATGGTCTCATTTGTGTGTCATTGCTCACCATTAAGAAATGAATATATCCTTAAATATTTGGAGGGAATTTTCCAGAAGCTAAATTCCACCATTGTCGGGAAGCCGCTGGGGTCCCCAACAGTGCCCGGAAGCGAGTTCCCTTCTACCTCTGAAGCTGGCAGGGAATGGATAAAAACTCAGAAATTCTGTGCAGGTTTTAAAATGCTTTCTTATCACAGGTTCAGGCATACCAAAATAAAACCCCAGCCACGTGTAGGCCAAGATGGCAGCCACCACATGTTAAGGCCCTGTAGAGAGGAAAGAAAGACAAGACTCCCAAGAAGAGTGCGAGCCCCAAAAGAGAGCCCAAAAAAGAGAGCAAGAGAGGAAGCAGCCTAGTTTTATACCCCTGCAACTTAGACCTCCCCACTATTATGGGAAGCAGGGAGGGTCAAATGCCTTCAGGTAATTTCTCCCAGCACCTCACCTAGGCCCTTTTAGATGCTAATATTTTGAACCAAGACCTGCTTGGAAATGCCTTTATAGGGTAGAGAAGGGGGTTTCTGCGATGGCATGTCTCTGTACCAAAGACTATACTTATGCCAGTTAAATATTTCTCCTAGCCTTCACAAGAGTCTCGTCTACTACACAGAAGTTTTGTATTTTAGTAGCCTTTGAGTTATCAGGGAGCCATGCTTGCTTGCTTGGAGGCAAACAGCATTTCTCTCTGGGCTAATTAATTAGAGATCCAACGTGGCCAGACAAATATGCTGGTAAGAGCTAGCTAGTCCCATGATGATTGTGGCAGCACGACAGAATATTTATAGCAGCCAATACAGAATACATGGTCAGATAAACTGCCACATTTAAACTACCCCCTATCTACAAAGTGATCTGCAGGAGGCAATCCAGGGCAGATGCAGAGGCTTTTAAGATTTTAGGTGTCCTGCAACAACTTCCCCTGATTAGTTTACTATAATAAAATTGAAAAAGTACAAAATATGTAGTAACATACAGAAAATTAAGATAAGAAAAAACAAATTCAATTGCAAAGTGATTATACATGTTACTTTAGTATACTAACTTGTTTTTGGACCCAAAGCAAGGTTTGTGACAATGTGTTTCTAGCTATCTGGTCATAACGAACCATAGTTTGCACTGTCCATAATTTGTGAGAGTCAATTTGCCATATTTTATGTAGAATCGGGTGTCTGGAACAAAGTCTGTGGGGCTACTTCTGGAACAACAATAGCGGTGATCATATGAGTATGAGTCTCTGGAGAGCAGTGATCAGGAACTTGTTGAATTGTCAAGAACACTGGATCAGATCTCAGGAACAAATATGTTGAACTCTGGAACAGGAGTCTTGAGCAATGGAACAGGTATCTGGAACAGTGATATAGGCATTTTGCAAGGCATCTTCAGCAAGGGAACACTGGCACCGGTAACTGTACCTGTAACTTCATTTTAGGCAAGACAAAAACACTTTTCGAGATTAATCACAAATGGAGATTTTAAGGCTTTGGAAGGAATTCAAGAACATGAAAAAACTTCAACACCTTGTGAAAGGAAACAGTAGGAAAAACTTTTTTTGCAAATTAGTAATTTTGTAGTGAGCACTGTTTTAGGAGTCTCCAAGTATTGAGCACTGTAGCGCAAGTTTACTGCATTCCAATATCTTATCCTGTGAACAGAATCATTAGAAAAACTTTTTTTCATTGATTTAGCAAACTTTTTTTGTAATGAGCACTGTGATCAGAGTCCAAAGCCTCGTGCATTATAGAAGGAATTTGTAGCAGCCAAGTTCTTTTCCTGTGAATCTCTGAACAAAAGCATTAAAATTTTTTATTAGTTGTTAGCAGATTTTTATACTGAGCAGTATACTTGGATTTCACCCTTTTTCTTCTTTTTTAATGAATTTTTTTACCTTTAAACAAAACATTAGAAAACGTATTAATTTCTAAAACCTTGACAATGAACATCATACATGGCATTCTATTTTTCTTTCAAAACCTTAAAAAACTTCATTAGTCATTTTTATACATCCTTCAGGATTATTCATTTAGGTGCTTTCACTTTTAAACACTTAAAGCAGCAAGGAAACATTAAGACACACATTAAACACTTAGAGAATACGTATTTTTTATGGTACCTTTTTGGAGGATTATTTAGGTGCTTTTACCTTTAAACTCACTCCAAGGTAGGTTTTTCTTTTGAGAAAGAAAGGGGTTATCTCCAGCTAAAGCATCAACAGGCTGCAAAGCAAGGTTATTTTTATCAAAGGTGAACCAAAATCAACAGGCTGCAAAGCAAAAGTATTGTTATTAAAGCTGGACCATGTTCAACAAGCTGCAAAGCAAGATTATCATTATTAAAAAATGAACCAATCCAGGAGGTTAGAACAGCAGTTTGCAATTTAAAATTAAGACTTTATATTGAAAGAAATTAAGTATTTTTAGATCTGTATTGAAAGAAATTAGGTGTTTTTAGACCTGCTACCCATTTATAATCAATTTTAACTTAGATAGGTGACTTGCCTGGTTTTTGCATCTGCATCAGTGTTTTCCAGCGGATCTCCTTGAGACAAATTTAAGGTGAATAATGTTAATGATACCTGTTTTTTGTTGCTTTAATAACTGAATTTTGAAAGTATTTTGAGCACATTTAACACTTCATCATTAGCCATAACATTTGCCATAAATCATTTGCAAAAACTATCCATTTGCCAGAAGTTGTTTGCCATAAATATCCAATCACATTACTTAATTGTCTGCAAACCTCCAGCCACATGGGACGGAGCACAGACAAACAAAAAGCGGACAATTTATTCTGGGTTTTTTCTTCCTTTTTTTTTTTTTTAAAAAAAGTTTATTATACCACCATGAGACATACAATTACAAAAGGTGTTCATAATTGGTTTTGGTAATACAGTATTCCAGCACTCATCCCTCCATCAGTGCCCCATTTCCACCACCAATGTACCCCACCCCCTCCCACTCACCCCCAGAATGCCTCAATAGCAGGTAGCTCTGTTTCCTCACTTTCTCTCTGTCTCTCTCTCTCTGTCTCTCTCTCTGTCTCTGCATCTCTCTCCCTCTTATTTTACACATTGTGGCTAGCCCTGCAGGTATTTAGAGTTTATCACTTAAGTCTCTTTTTATATATTCAATGGTGAGTTTTAATCTGCCATTAATTCCCCACATTTAGTAAAACACTGGTATCTATTTATAACCTATTAATGAATGCAGTCATTCTATATCTGTCCTTTTCCTTCTGACTAATTTCACTCAGTATGATATTCTCCATGTCCATAAATTTGCAGGTAAATTTCATAATTTCATCTTTTCTGACAGCTGCATAGTATTCCATAGTGTAGATGAACCACAATTTCTTTAGCCAGTCGTCCTGTTCTCGGGCGTTTAGGTTGTTTCCAGATTCTAGCTATAGTGAATAGCGCAGAGATGAATAAAGAAGTACAGATAATGTTTCTGCTATGTGTTTTTCGGTCTCTCGGGTATATTCCTAGGAGTGCTATTGCTGGATCAAATGGGAGCTCAATGTCTAGTTTTCGGAGGAATGCCCATATTGTTTTCCAAAAGGGACTGGACCAGTCGGCACTCCCACCAACAGTGGATGGGAGTCCCTTTTTCCCCACATCCACGCCAGCACCGGTTGTTCTTGCTGTTTTCAATGTGTGCCAGTCTCTGAAGTGTGAGATGGTACCTCATTGTTGTTTTGATTTGCATCTCCCTGATGATTAAAGATGAAAAGCACTTTTTCAAATGCATTTTTGGCCATTCAAATTTCTTCTTTTTTGGAAGCTTCTATTCATTTCTTCTCCCCATTTTTTGGTGGGGTTGGCTGTTTATTTTCTTGTGAAGGGCTACCAATGCCTGATATATCCTGGATATTAACCCCTTGTCAGATGGATACTGGGTGAATATCCTTTACCACTCTGTGGATTGTCTTTGTATCTTGGTCACCATTTCTTTTGAGGTGCAGAAGATTTCAATTTTATATAATCCCATTTATTTATCTTTGCTTCCATTTGCTTAGTCAGTGGTGTGCCGTCTTTAAAGATACTTTTAGTTTCGATGTTGTAGAGCATTTCTCCTATGTTTTCTTCAATGTACCTTATAGATTCATTTCTGATGTTGAGATCTAAAATCCATTTTGATCTAACTTTTGAGCATGGCATTAAAAGGATGTTTAAGTTCATTTTTTTACATGTAGCTGCCAGTTTTCCCAGCACCATTTGTTGAAGAGGCTTTCTTTGCTCCACTTAATATTTTTTTGCTCCTATATCAAAGATTAAGTGGTTGTATATTTGAGAGTGTGTTTCAGGATATTCAGTTCTATTCCATAGGCCTACAGTTCTGCCTCTATACCAATACCACACTGTCTTAATTACATCTGCTCTGTAGTAGAGCTTGAGGTTGGGGAAACTGATACCTCCCATCTTCTTTTTCCCAAGGATTGCTTTAGCTATTCGTGGGGGTTCATTATTCCATACAAATTTCAGGAGTGTTTGTTCAATTTCTTTGAAGAACATCATGGGTATCTTTATAGGGACCACATTGAATCTGTATAAATCTCTAGGGCATATTACCATTTGGATAACGTTAATCCTTCCAATATATGAGCAGGGAATGTGTCTCCATTTTCTCAGGTCTTCTTTTATTTCCTGAAGTAACGTTTTGTAGTTTTCTTTGTAGAGATCCTTTACATTCTTTGTCAAACTGATTCCTAGGCATTTGATTTTCTGTGGGGCAATTGTGAATGGGATAGTTTCTTTAATATCCCTTTCTTCTCTTTTGCTGTTTGCATATAGGAAGGCCATTGACTTTTTGGGTATTGATTTTGTACCCTGCCACTCTACTATCACTGTATCACTGTCTTCCCGTTGTTCATCGATTTGCTCGAGCGGGCCCCAGTAACATCTCCATGTCCTGTCTCATGCTAGTAGAGCCCGAGGGCATCTGCTTGCTCCAGGAACATAAAGAGCCACAATCCATTCCGGGAATGAGGTCTATAATTGTTACTGGTATTTGGCATATCAAATACAATATGGGTACCTTACCAGGCTCTGCCGTGCAGGTAGCATACTCTTGCAGTCATCTCTAAGTCCAGCATTTAATGATGAACCGCGCAGCTGCAAGGCGGCCCGCGCGAGCCGGGCTGTGATAGGCTGGTCTGCTGGGTGGAGTTCTGACAAGAGAGAAGTCCGGATGTGGAAAATGGAGGCCCTCATGGAGTGGGGGCCATCTGGCTTGTTGAAAGGCTCTCTGGGCTGGCAGGCCAGGGCTAGAACCTGCCATCTCTCCTGGGATCCTTGTGGGCGGCTGGGCACAGGGGGAGGCAAGTGCAGCTCTGCCCCCATGTCTGTCTCTGGATCAGCATACCTGAGCCGGATTAAAAAAAAGACTGCAGCAGGGTGGATTTCGATGAGCCGGACTGTGATAGGCTGGTCTGCTGGGTGGAGTTCTGACAAGAGAGAAGTCCGGATGTGGGAAAATGGAGGCCCTCATGGAGTGGGGGTCGTCTGGCTTGTTGCAAGGCTCTGCCGGGCTGGCGGGCCAGGGCTAGAACCCGCCATCTCTCCTGGGCTCCTTGTGAGCGGCTGGGCACAGGGAGAGCAAGTAGCAGCTCTGCCCCATGTCTGCCACTCTACTATAGGAATGTATTACTTCTAGGAGCCTCTTGGTAGAGAGTTTTGGGTTTTCCAGGTATAATATCATGTCATCTGCAAATAGTGACAAATTGGCTTCTTCCCTTCCTATCCGGATGCCCTTAATGTCTTTTTTCTTCCCTGATTGCTATGGGAAGTACTTCCAGTACTATATTGAATAGAAGTGGTGAGAGTGGGCAGCCTTGTCTTGTCCCTGATCTTAAGGGGAAGGCTTTCAGATTTTCCCCATTGAGAATGATGCTCGCTGTGGGATTGTAGTAGATGGCCTGGATTATCTTGAGGAAGGTTCCTTCAATCACCATTTTATGGAAAGCTTTTATCATGAACGGGTGTTGAATCTTGTCAAATGCCATCTCTGCATCTATTGATATGATCATATGGTTTTTATTTTTCTTTTTGTTGATATGATGTATTATGTTGATTGACTTGGGGATGTTGAACCATCCTTGCATTCCTGGGATGAATCCCACTTGGTCATGGTGTATAATCTTTTTGATGACTCTTTGGATTCTATTTGCTAGTATTTTGTTTAAAATCTTAGCATCTGTATTCATCAGGGAGATTGGTCTGTAGTTTTCCTTTTTTTTTGACATCTCTGTCTGCTTTGGGTACCAGAGTGATATGTGCCTCGTAATAGCTATTTGGGAGTGTTTCTGTTTCAATTTGCCAGAAGAACTTAAACAGAATTGGGAGTAGGTTCTCTTTAAAGGTTTTGTAAAATTCTTGGTGAATCCATCTGGACCTGGGCTTTTGTGTTTGGGGAGACTTTTTGATTACCAATTTATCTCCTCAATGGAGATAGGTTTGTTGAGGTATGCCAAATCTTCTTGTTGCAGTCTTGGGTGACTATAGGTTTTCAGGAATTTGTCCATTTATGCTAGGCTTCTCTTGTTTCGTGGCATACAGGCTCTCATATTAATCTCTGATCATCTTTTGAATTTCTGTGGTTTCTGTTGTGATGTCCCCGTTTTCATTTCTGATTCTATTTATTTGGGTTCTCTCTTTTCCTTTTCTTACAAGTCTTGCAAGTGGTTTGTCAATCTTGTTTATTTTTTCAAAGAACCAGCTTTTGGTTTCGTTGATCTTCTGGATTGTTTTTTAACATTCCTTCTCATTGATTTCTGCTCTAAGTTTTATTATTTCTTTCTTTCTGCTTGGGTTGGGCTCCTTTTGTTGATCACTCTCTAAGATCTTAAGCTGTGAGGTCAGACTGTTTGTGATGGTCTTTTCTTCTTTTCTGATGAATGCTTGAAGAGCTATGAACTTGCCTCTTAACACTGCTTTTGCTGTATCCCACACGTTCTGGTAATTCATGTCTTCAGTCCCATTTATTTCCAGGAATCTTTGGATTTCCTGTTTGATTTATTTTATGACATGCTGGTTCTTCAGCAGTAAGCTTTTAGTTTCCAGGTACTTGGTATTGGTCTCCGTTTTTGTGTACAATTAACTTCTATTTTCAGTGCAGCATGGTCTGAAAAAATAGTTGGCACAATTTCTATCTTCTTGATTTTATGGAGTTATGATTTATGGCTCAGCATGTGATCTATTTTGGAGTATATTCCATGTGCACTGGAGAAGAAAGTGAATTCATCTTTTGGGAGATGAAATATATGTCTACCAGCCCTCTTTCTTCCATCTCTTCTTTTAGGGCCTGTATTTCCTTGGTAAGTTTCAATCTTGTTGATCTATCCAGAGTTGATAGAGCAGTGTTGGAAGTCTCCAACTACAATTGTGTTGCTGTCAATGTCTTCTTTGAAGTCTATTAGTAGTTGTCTTACGTATTTTGCTGGACCCTCGTTGGGTACATATATGTTTAATATCGTGATTTCTTCCTGATATATGCATCCCTTGACTATTAAGAAGTGATCTTCATTGTCCCTTCTGACCTTCTTTAGCCTGAAGTCTATATTGTCAGATACCAGTATGGCTACCCCAGCCTTTTTGGTTGGGTTGTTTGATTGAAGGATTGTTTTCCAGCCTTTTTTTTGAGCCTGTCTTTGCTCCGATTGTTCGGTGTGTTTCTTGAAGCAGCAGAATGTAGGATTCAATTTTTTTTATCCATTTTTCCACTCTGTGTCTCTTAACTGGTGCATTTAGACCATTGACTTTGAGAGAGATTATTTTCATGCAATTTTGTGCCATCTTTCTGTATAGATTGGTTGTTCTTTTGGGTTATGTCTTGTTTTATAATAGATCTTTCAGTCCTTCTTTTAAGGTTGGCTTTGATTTTACAAAGTTCCTAAGCTGTTGTTTATCCAAGAAGTTGTATATATCCTTCAATTCTGAGTGAGAATTTAGCTGGATAAAGAATTCTTGCAGAGGCATTCATTTCATTAATTTTTTTTTACTATATCCCACCACTGCCTTCGGGCTTGGAGGCTGTCTTCTGAGAAGTCTGCTGAAAGTCGAATGGATGCTCCTTTTGTATACAATTTCCTTCTTTGATCTTGCTGCCTGAAGAATTACGTCTCTGTCTATGGCATCCATTTCTTTGACTAGGATGTCTTGGGGTCTTTCTATTGGGGACTCTTCTTGCTGGTAAGCATTGGGCTTCTTGGATCTGGATGCCTTCATCCTTTAACTTGGGGAACTTTTCAGCCAGGATTTTT
>JAJIBD010005470.1:0-38565 GCA_021461705.1 Cryptotis parvus | reverse complement strand
TACACCCAGGGCTCTGCCCCATGGACCCCTGGATGGTTGATGGTCTGACATAGAAAAGACTGGGTCCTCCCTGGGATGAACCCAGAGCCATGGCAGAGCCTCGCAGCTACCGGTGGTGTATTTGATACACCAAAAATAGTAACGATAATGGACCTCATTCCCAACAAATGGAGATGTTTCTGGCAACCACTGGAGCAAACTGATGAACAATGGGAAGACAAGCGATACAAGTGAAGTGAAGATAAGATTAGCTTAATCAGTCGACCAAACTATTATGATATAAAAACATGAATGGAAAACATGAAAATAAACAAAATTAGAGAATTGTTTAAAATTATGCTCCATGAGAGAATTCTTGTAGTCATCTCAAAATGACTACAAGAATTTGAGATGACTTGTAGTCATTTTGAGATGACTACAAGAGTATGCTACCCGCATGGCAGAGCCTGGCAAGCTACCCATGTCATATTTGATATGCCAGATACCAGTAACAATTATAGACCTCATTCCCATGACCTGATGGAATGGTTTGGGGCTCTTTATGTTCCTGGAGCAAGCAGGTGCCCTTGGACTCTACTTGCATGAGACAGGTCATATGGAGATGTTACTGGTGCCGGCTCGAGCAAATCGACGATGAACAGGAAGACAGTGACAGTGAGAGTGAGAGAATTATGATCTATTTATCTTTTTTGACTGGAGTTTCACTGCTACCTAACATAAGGCCTGGATACTCAATAAAGTTATTAAATGAGTTAAAATGGTGATGTAGTTATACTTAATTGCCCGGAAAGTTGGCTATGGTAGGTTTAATGGGGGAAAATGTGACGTAAAACGAAATCACTTAAAATGCTTCATCTGTGCACAGCACATATGGATAAAAGAATACAGCACAACAAACAAGTCAAAAATTATTCTGAGGAAATGAACTGTGACAGTGAAACTGTATTGAAAATTGTAATTTTATTTATTTATTTTGAGTCTTTTTGATGCCAGGGGTAGAACTCGGGACCTGACACAAAGCAAGTAATTGCTATTTCAATGACCCAGAAAAAGTCATAGAACTTCCTTAGTAAGTGCATTTTGCGTACTTTTAAAGAATACACAAAATGAGTCATAAATAAAGTTGAGGCTTAAAACCCTAAAATTTCTTTTCAATAAGACTAAAGTTAAAATTTTACACAAAACTAAGATTGCATTCTAGATGAAGGGTGCTTCCCCCTTTATTTAAAGGCATAAAAATTGTGATATTTCTAACAACTGAAATCACATTTTTGTAAAACATGGCATCTCTAGATTGAATTATTTTCAACTATGTTTGACTTTCTCAGTCTGTTATCTCAATTTTCACAGAGATTTACCTTCTAAAATAGCAACCTAATAAATACATCTGACTTTTTTTGAAAATTTCATTGCTTCTGTTTTAATTATGGTTCAGAATTTTTTAACTTCAAGATGCATGTATTCTCCCCAAATTTATATGTTTAAAGCCCTAACCCCAGGCAATGGAATTTAGAGATCAGCCCTTTGCTAAGTAATTATATCAGGGACTTGAAGGTGGAGTCAACTAATGAAATTAGAGCCCTTTTACAAATAAGAAGAGTCACTTGAGCTCTCATCTTTCCATCTAATGAGGACATTGAAACAAGATGGCTATGTCTAAGCCAGAAAAAAGGACCGCATCAAGTGGCTTGGACCACACGAGTTTCCAACTGAGTATTTCTTAATCTTTAGAAATGTGAGAAATGCTCTTCTTAAAAATTTTTATTATACCACCATGAGATATAGTTACAAAACTGTTCCTGATTAGGTTTGAGTCACACAGTGTTCCAGCACCCATCCCTCCACCAGTGCACATTTCCCAACACCAGTGTCCCCTGATTCCCTTTCCCCACCCCCAGCCTGCCTCTATGGCTGGCAATTTGCCTCTCTCTGTCTCTCTCTGTCTCTCTCTGTCTCTTTCTCTCTCTCTCACTCACTCACTCACTCTCTTCCTTCTCTTAACACATTGTGGTCTGCAATACATACATTTAGAGGTTATCACGTATATCCCTTTGCCTACATTCAATGCTCAGTTCTAGGCTGGTATAATCATTTCAAATACTTACTAGCACACTGGTTGCTTCTCTGTCTTACCTGACCTCTGACTCCCATACACTTGAGGTAGATTCCTCCCCACTGATAAGTCCTCCTGATCCATGTTTTGCCTGGCCTTGGATATTAGTATCAAACATTTTTTTTAATAGCCCACAAATGCATGCAATGATTCTATGTCTGTCCTTTTCCTTCTGACTAATTTCACTCAACATGATCCTCTTTATGTCTGTCGGGAACCGCTGGGGTCCCCAAAAATATCAGGAAGCGAAGTTCCCTTCTACCTCCGAAGGCAGTGGGGAATAGATGAAAACCCAGGAATCCGGCACAGTTTTAAAAGGCTTTACTAGCACAGGTTTCAACATACAATCCAAGAACAGGGAAAACTCTGGACTCTGGCTTACCAGCTAGGCCCCAGCCACGTGTAGGCCAAGATGGCTGCCACCACATGTTGAAGCCCAACAGAAAATGGAGAAGATGGACAGGCAGAAGCCAAAGGAAGCCAAAATGGCAAAATGTCCTTCTCTCTTGTTCCAGCTTATTTTATAGTTAGAAATCAGCCAAAACTTCCCAGCCCAGTCCATTGTGGGCTGGGTTATCTAGAGATGAATACAGGTAAGCAACTGTATTGAAATACAGCACTTCAGGTGGCCTTCTGGCTATTACAAGCACCAGAGCTGATTCAAAGCCTCCCTAGCAGAGCTGGGAGGAGCTGCAAGCTAAGTCTAGCTGGAACTTAAAGTAGGGCTTGTCACCCAATACACGTCCATCCATTTATAGGCAAATTACATAACTTCATTTTTCCTAGCAGTTGCTTAGTATTCTGCTGTGTAGATGTACCACAGTTTCTTTATCCAGTCGCCTGTTCTTGGGCACTCAGGTAATTTCCCGATTCTGGTTATTGTGAATAGTGCTGCTATAATCATAGAAATGAAGACCGTGTTTCTGCTGTGTTTTTGGCCTCCCAGGATATATTCCCAAGAGTACTATTGCTGGGTTAAATGGGAGCTCAATTTTTAGTTTTTGGAGAAATGTTCAGATTGGTTTCCAAAGAGACTGGGCCAGTTGACATTCCACTGGTACCAGAGTCCCTTTGTCCCACATTCATGCCAGCAATGGTTGTTCTTGCTCCTTTGGATATGTGCCAAGTCTTTGTGGTGTGAGATGATATCTCACTGTTTTGATTTGCACTTTTTTTTTTTTGCTTTTTGGGTCACACCCAGCATTGCTCAGGGTTACTCCTGGCTCTTCACTCAGGAATTACTCCTGGCGGTGCTCTGGGGACCATGTGGGGCGCAGGGATAGAACCCAGCTTGGCCACTCTGCAAGGCAAACGCCCTACCCACTGTGCTATCACTCCAGCCTGACTTGAACTTTTTAGTATGTTTTTGGCCATTTAAATGTCTTCTTTTTGGAAATTTCTGTTCATTTGTTCTCCCCATTTTTGGATGAGATTGATTGTTTTCTCTTGTAATGTTTTACCAGTGCCTGATATATCCTGGATATTAGCCCGTTATCAGATGGGCTTTGGGTGAATGTTCCTTCACACTCTGTGGAATGTCTTTGTATATTGATCACCATTACTTTTGAGGCTCAGAAGATTTTTGGTTTCATGTAGTCCCATATGTTTATTTTTGCAGCCAATTGCTTTGTTAGTGGTTTCATCTTTGAAGATGCCTTTCGTTTCAATGTTGTGGAGGATTTTTCCTATGTTTTCTTTAATGTACTTTATGGATTTAGGTCTGTAATCCATTTTGATCTGATTTTTGTGCATGGTGTTAGACAGAAGTCTAATTTCATTATTTATACATAGCTGCCCAATTTTTCCAGCACCAATCAAGTACCTTGGAGTTAGCTTAACTAAGGATTTCAAAGACCTGTACAAAGAAAATTACAAAATGCTACTTCAAGAAATAAAAGAAACATGAGGAAATGGAAGCATTTTCCCTGCTCATGGGTTGGGAGAATTAATATTGTCAAAATGGCAATATTCCCTAAAACATTATACTGATTCAGTGCAGTCCCTATAATACCCATGACATAGTTCAAAAGAAATTGACCAAACACTCTTGAAATCATATGAAACAATAAATATTCATGAATAGCCAAAGCCATCCTTGGGAGAAAGAAGATGGGAGGCATCACCTTTCCCAACTTCAAACTGTACTACAAAGCTGTAGTAATTAAAACAGCATGGTATTGGAGTAAAAATAGACCTGTGGCCCTATGGAATAGAGTTGAGCATCCTGACACACATCCTCAAATACATAATGATTTAAACTCTTTCTTTTGGGTAGGTGTGGCACCTGGAGTTGCCCAGGGCTTACTTCTGGTTCTATAATCAGGCATCCCTCTTGGCAGGGCTTAAGGGACCATATGAGATGATGAGTCTGCTGCATACAAACTCACCTGTTGTACTTTCTCTCCAGCCTCATTAATCACTTTTGTTATTTAAACTGTTTCAGTCATTGGATATTGTTGTGGTAGCCTTAAATAAAATATGGCACAAAAGCATTCTCTTTGATAAGAATTAGTAAGGTCTTCAGCACTTTACTTGATATCCAATATATCTAGTTCCTTCCAGTGTCTTCTACATCCTTCCTTTTCTATTTTCATTCATAATTACTTATTAATAGATATTAACATTATATCCTGTTTATATTAGTCCATTGATGCAGTTTGATTTTCTAGATATGCTCACAAATAAAGTATTCTTTTTATTGGAATGGAGTTACTGGACATGGGTTATAGTATTTTCAAGTTAGCTATGTCTAAGTATTAATTTTGAACATGTCCGTGTCCAAGTCAAATATAATTTGCTTTGTCTTCACTTGCCCAAATTATAAGCACAGAAAATAACAAGTACAAAATAAATATTTGTGGAGTTAGTGCTAGATATGTTAAACCCTTTCATTAGAGTCAAAATCTAATGTTAAAAAATATATGTAGATATATTTTAAAATATAGTGTTCTCCAGAACGCTAATCTAATTGGAACCTTCATACCCCTTTAACTCAGTATGTGAATTTCTGACTTGATTGAATGGAAGATACTAACAATATAATCACAAAATTAATCATTGCACTTCTGAACCAGACAGTAAATGTACACTTCATAGGCATCATAACACTTGATCCAATAAGAATTCTATTAAGTATATTTTATTGTAACATCTGTTTTCCCTATGAGGAAACACTTTGAAAGGTTATGTGATTTGCTCAAAGCTACTTAGATAGAAGCAATAGCTAGAAATTAATCTCAAATCTATCTGAATTTACTATGTGTTCATAATCTGCAGCTTTCATTGCCTCCTAATATACTTTTTATTTACCATTTTATTCAAACTTTATGCTTTAAAGAAGAAAATGCTGCCATTAGCAATATACTTAGAGTAGCACAAACCTCATTGTATCTATTTGATTAGAGATAGCATTTCTTGGGGTGAGAGTTTCTGACAATATCATTAAATGTCTTTGCTGCAATGCCATGACATTCTCAGAGGAAATAAGTTCTTATAAAAAAAGATACATGGGCTTGTATTCCTTTATGCAATTACGGTGTAAATCAGATTTCCTACTGATTTTTACCTCCTTAATAATTTGCATAGCATATTTCACATAGGTAACTGAAATTTTCTGGGAGGTTATTAAGAATTGTTTTAGACTGAGATGATAGTGTCTTGAAATGTATGCAGAATTAAACAGTAAAGAGCCTATGTACCATTACACTACATCAGGTGAAATCTAAACATGTGAATAATACATTTCACAGTGAAAAGAAACAGACTGCATAGGCAAATTCATATGCAGAGATGCAGGCTGATGCCTGAATCTTTGCTTTTAAGTTTGGGGTCTTATAAATTGATAGTTGTAGCTCTATTGCATCTCTAAAATCTCTGCAGAGGAAAAGGCACTTGCCTTGCACACTGTGTGTTTTATCTAATAGCCACATATAGTTCCTCAAGCACTGTCAGAGTGACCCCTAATGAATGTGGACCCTCCAGAAACATAAAAATAAAAAATTTATTCGATATATTTCCTGATTTTATCATACAGCATTTGCTTTCTTAGAGGAAATACATTGGCCTTAAAGGGTTTAATTAATGTTTTCTTATGCTATAAGAATGATAAAATTAATGTCACATTTAGGTGACTGTGAAAATTTTTTAACATTTTTAAGGTCTAATATTTTGTAATTCTGATTCACTGTTTTTATAGAACTCTCATCTTATTTCTATGTCTGTTGAAAATTTTCAATGTCTTCCAGCCAAAGATTGCCAGGACTATGCCTTGACTTTAACAAAATTTGAGTTACTGATTTACTGCAACCACAACCAGGTAAATACCAATAGATAAGTGAGGGTGACTTTGTATAAATTTCACTTTAATAAGAAGAGGGAGGGGCCAGAGCTATAGCCCAGCGGGTAGGGCATTTGCCTTGCACGCAGCCGGCCTGTGCTGACCTGGGTTAGATTCCCGGCATCCCATATGGTCCCCAGAGCACCGCCAGTAGTGATTCTTGAGGGCAGAGCCAGGAGTAAGTAACCCCTGAGTGTCGCCGGGTGTGACCCAAAAAGCAAATAATAATAATAATAATAATAATAATAAATAAGAGGAGGGATGAGGTTTGGATCAAGCTTTAATTGATAAAGAAATAGCACTCATATAATCTTTGGTGCGCAATTTTAGTTGTGATATCTTGCAAAAGTTTGAACAATGTTGTTTTTCTTTGTCAGAATTCCTACATAATTTAGAAGTGGTCTTCATTGTGTGATGATCAATCAAATTTACAAACCCATGATGTGGGTGTTCTGTGTATTGCTTGTATTCAATGGGCATATAGCACAATGGTTCTGAGTGCTGGTTGGTGTTCAACCAAACCACATTCTAAATGTGAGTTTCAAATTGACTTCTGACTATCCGGGTCTATTTTTCTTTCTCAGACTCCATACCATATTTTGAAACATTCAGGTGAAGATGTATCTCTTGCCATGATCACAATGTATTTGAGAGCCTATCTCAGTGAACGCTGGTTTGTTAATTTCTTTTCTTCAGCCAATTTGATATTTGGAGTCACTTTTAATCAGATCATCAGAAAAATCTTTTTTAAAAAACCCACAATTTTAGATCTACTTGAGAATAAATCATTAGTTAAATGTTCTTTTGGGTCCAAATATAGTTAGTTTTAGCTTAGTTCTCTCAATTTACATAATTTGCCAATACTAAAAATAATCTCTAGAACAAAAATCTCTTAAAATAGAAACAATAGTAGCTTTTGTCCACACTTTAGAAACCATTTCTTACCATTTCACTAAAAATTTGTTAAAATATCATGATAAAATACTCAAATTCTGAACTATTATTTCTTGTTCATTAACTATTTAAAATCCCTACCATGATAAAATACTGAAGAAGTTTACATTTTACCCACCTAGTTTCTTCTAAGATTAACATTTGACATATTAGATAAAACGCAATCCCTAAGATAACACAGAAATAATAATAACAGTTTATCATATGATTATTCTTTACCTTTGTAGTAGACAAAGATCACTAGAAAGATTGGCTCCTTGTTTGAAAAGAAAATTATTCAATAAAAGAAAAGTAATATGAAATTCATCAAACCATTAGTTAATTACCTTAATTTATGTTACTGAATTCCAACTTGAGCAAAATTGTGTGCTCTAAGATGGAACCACAATAGTAAGCTAGAACATGCCTTGCTCTAAATCTCTTGGAGTTTATCTTGGATACAATAAAATATGAAAAATTTATACCATTGTAATTGCCACTGTAAGTCCTGTGAATGAAGAGAAATGTCGACCATATGCCATCCCTGGGAAAATAATTTGGGTGCAAACAAAAGAGTATGAATCAGAAACAGTGGAATAGTGATTTGGGATGACTAGAGAATGTTCTAGACAAGAAAGAAATGAAGACAAAGGCTTGTGTCTATCCAAAATTGGATTTTCTATAAGCAGACTCTTGTGGGCCCAGAGAAATAGCATAAGGGGTAGGGCTTTTGCCTTGTATGTGTTGGACCCGGTTCAATCCCCGGCATCCCATATGGTCCCTGAGCACTGCCAGGAGTAATTCCTGAGTGAAGAGCCAGGAGTAACTCCTGAGTGTCACTGGGTGTGACCCAAAAAGTAAATATAAATAAATAAATAAATAAGTAGATTAGATAGCTAGATAACTAGATAGCTGGATAGCTAGATAGCTAGGTAGCCAGATAGATAGCTAGATAGATAGCTAGATAGATAGCTAGATACCTAGCTAGCTAGCTAGACAGACAGACAGACAGACAGACAAATAAATAGACATTTGCAGTATTATTTGTAGCCAGCATTGGGCATCTTAAGGATAATTGCTGTAGAAAACAAGGAGCATCTGGAGGTGAGATGGCTTTCTTGAGCCTGTACTCCTTTATGAATCAGTTACTGTTTCTGTGGTGGGAGTGAGAACCTCGGGACAGTTAAGGGCCATGTCTACAGGGGAATTTAGTTCTGAGCTTAAGAAAACCGCATTACTAGATGCTGTTGAAATCAGTCTGTCAGACCTATACACAGGGGCACCTGTGTATGATACCACTTTGTGGATGACTGTGTGTATAAGGTTCTGTATGGCTTGAGATCAGAAACCATAAGCCAAGTGAGTTATGCGGGTGGTAGGACAAAAGGCTGGAAGGGTGGGCATGAGCTAAGGGTTTTGTAAGTATTAAAATTTCAGACCTATCTTAAGAACTATTAAGGGAAGGAGAAGGTCAAAAATCAGATCTCAAAACAGCTTTCATTAACTAATACTCTCCTAAGTAGGGAGATATCCTAAAATGTCTGTTTTATGATCATGTATGCCTATGCCTTTTATAATATTGTCTTAATAATCTCTGTTGACTCCTCCAAGGACATCTTTTTTTCACACTTCTGGTTATTATACTTCAGATATTATTTCAAAAATACAAATTTAAAAGTTGGGCAGTAACAAATGAACTAAATCAGAAGGAAGTGTAAACATTGACACTTCTTATTATGGACTGAAAGTTATCTTATATTCATATTTTGGGTTAAAGAGATAGTTCAACAGTTAGAACACGAGGTTTGCATGTAGAAGGCTGGTTTGATCCCCAGCACAAGGTCTTTGAACCTCTGAGAAACACTGAGAGTGAGCCAACCAGAGAAATAAATGAAAGCATAAGGTATTTGGAGTCAAGTGTTTAAAAAAGCTGTATAGGATGTGGATAATTCATGAGCATTTTACCACTTATCCCAAATGTAATATGCAGTATAAGAACTCTATTTTCTTAACAAGTATAAAGCAAGTGGAAAGCTATTATAATTGGTTCCAATTGACCATGCCTAGTGAGATTTTTTGTATGTCTATATTCTGTGTCTTCCCAAACTCACATGACCATATCAGAAAAAAACAGTTGACTTGATTAAAAACCATATAGGTGGACATGTTATTTGGGCCTCGCCCGCGCTGCCCGCCCCGCAGGCATCAGTGGCGCGGGACTCGCGGCCCGACGAGGGCTGGAGCAGCCGCTGCCCGGCCAGCTGCAGGTTCACTTCCAGGAAGGTGTACACCGTGTACTCGTGGTGCTGCAGGTTCCGGTGCGTGCTGTTGTCAAAGGGCTCTGGGGCCGCGGGGGCGCGGGCTCCTACGAGCCATCAAAAAATAAAGTATCAGGAATTCTAGCTTTGAGTTCCTGTGTTCAATCAAGTCTTTGATGCTATTATTATGAATCATTCCTTCTGCTCTACTGCACTAGTGTGTGATTCTTCAGGAATGCCTGAGAAATAGCGGAAACGATTCTTGTCCTGATCTTTGCTGTGGAAAGATGAATCATGGTAATTCGTAAAAGCCACAAAAAGCTCTGTCTGACAGTTTAATAGCTTTCCCGTAGTTAGTTGGTGGAAGAATCAAATTTTGAGCCTATTCACTTGTAAAATATGTCAATGCAATTTACTGATAGTTCCTGTAGCCTGCCTCAGATTGAGTTGACTTTAATATGTGACAATGATGCTAATATAATTTAGGGGAACGTTATCCCTTGAGATCGTTTCCCTATTGAAGGCTGCTACATAAGGACAGGTCCTCAGGTTCAACATTCTCACCTGGATATTATTCTGTTCATTCAGCTCTATCATATTACAACTAATAAGTTGACAAGTCTTATAACCAATTTTTCTCAGTATGAAGCCCACGTTCCCACAGACCTGTTTGTTTCATATGTCGTTGTTCATGGAGTCTCACCCAATTGTCAGGAACCCCTCCCCAAGGAATGCCCCCCACCAAGGCCATAGACTCAAGATGGCCCTCCTCAGCTCCCCTGCCTGCTTCCTGCAAGGCTGTACATAGTCCTTTTTTCCCCTTATGGCCTGTGAAACTAGTTTATAATAAACTTGAGAATATCTTAAGTAAAAAAAAGTAAATACATAGAATAAAATACATTTGCTTTGTGTGGCATCTCTCAGTCAATGTTCATCAGGTTTGTGGCAAGAGATACAGATTTGGCAGTCATCCATGCAATGTTAAGCTTAAATTTTCATCAGAGTCACCTGCAATGCTTCATAAACAGATTGCTAAGCCTTACTTCCCAATAGTTTCTAGTTTTGCAGATCTGGGAATAGACCCAAAATTTGTATTTCTGATAAGTTCTCAGATGTTGCTGATGTTTATGTCCCAAAAAAACACCATTTGGATATCATTGATATGACTGAATTTGAGAAGAAGCCCAAAGTGATGATGATTATTATAAATAAATCTTTCTTTTCGCATTAGATATGCATCATACGCTTAAATACATAACAAAGTATGTATTTCATACACAACATACATACATACTTACTTTTTAAAAAATTTTTTATTTTTACAATTACAAAGATATACAATTAAAAAGTTCATATTTGGGTTTTGGTCATACAGTGTTCCAGCACCCATCCCACCACCGGTGCCCATCTCCCACCACCAACGTCCCCCGGTTCCCTACCCCTCCCCCAGCCCAGCTCTATGGCAGGTTCTTTATTTCTTTCCGTTTCTCTCTCTTTCTCTTTTCCTTCCCCTCCAGACTATGGACTACAGAACATACATTATAAGGGTTGTCATGTGTATCCTTTTGCCTCTATTTAATGCTCAGTTCTAGGTTGGCATTAGTACACTCGACAATTGTTAGCACACTGTTCCATTTTCTGTCTTACCTAACCTCTGACTCCCACACGTTTGTGATAATTTCCACCTTTGACAAGACCTACTGATATATGTTTCACTTGACCTTGGATATTGGTATCTTAATATGTACATATATATTTATGTTATGCAGATAAATGCAGTCATTCTGTGTCTGTCTCTCTCCTTCTGGCTAATTTCGCTCAACATAATCTTCTCCATGTCCATCCATTTATCGGCAAATTTGATAACTTCATTTTTCCTAACAGCTGCATAGTATTCCATTGTGTAGATGTACCAAAGCTTCTTTATCCAGTCATCGATTTTCGGGCACTCTGGTTGCTTCAAGATTCTGGCTATTGTGAATAATGCTGCTATGAACATAAAAGTAGGGATGGTGTTTCCGCTGAGTATTTTTGGTTTCCCAGAGTAGATTCCCAGGAGTCATATGGCTGGGTCAAATGGGAGTTCAATTTCTAGTCTTTGGAGGAATGTTCATATTGTTTTCCAGAAAGGCTGTACCAGCCGGCATTCCCACCAACAATGGATGAGTGTCCCCTTTTCCCCACACCCACGCCAGCACTTGTTGTTTTTGCTCTTTTGAATATGTGCCAGTCTCTGTGGTGTAAAGTGGTATCTCATTGTTGTTTGATTTGCATCTCTCTCTGATGATTAGTGATGATGAGCATTTTTTCATATGTTTTTTGGCCATTCGAATTTCTTCCTTGCTGAAGTTTCTGTTCATTTCTTCTCCCCATTTTTTGATGGGGTTGTTTGTTTTCTTCTTGTAAAGTTCTACCAGTGCCTGATATATCCAGGATATTAACCCCTTATCAGATGGGTATTGGGTGAATATTCTTTCCCATTCTGTGGACTGCTTTTGTATCTTAGTCACTGTTTCTTTTGAGGTGAAGAAGCTTTTTAGTCTCAGGTAGTTCCATATGTTTATCTTCTTCTAGTTGCTTTGTTAGTGATGTTTCACCTTTGAAGATGCCTTTAGCTTCAATGTTGTGGAGGGTTTTTCCTATATATTTTTCAATGTACTTTATGGATTCAAGTCTGATATTGAGATCTTTAATCCATTTTGATCTGATTTTTGTGAATGGTGTTAGACCAGGTCCAAATTCATTTTTTTACATGTCGCTGCCCAGTTTTCCCAACACCACTTGTTAAAGAGGCTTTCCTTACTCCATTTTGGACTGGTTGCACCTTTATCAAAGATTAAATGATCATATGTTTGAGGTTGGGTGTCAGGATACTCAATTCTATTCCATAGGTCCACAGGTCTGTTTTTATTCCAATACCATGCTGTTTTAATTACTACTGCCTTGTAGTACAGTTTGAAGTTGGGAAAGGTGATGCCTCCCATCTTCTTTTTCCCGAGGATTGCTTTAGCTATCCTTGGGGGTTTATTGTTCCATACAAATTTCAGGAGTATTTGGTCAACTTCTTTGAAGAATGTCATGGGTATCCTTATAGGGACTGCATTGAATCTGTACAGAGCTCTAGGGAGTATTACCATTTTGACAATGTTGATTCTCCCCATCCATGAGCAGGGAATATGTTTCCATTTCCTTGTGTCCTCTTTTATCTCTTGGAGCAGTGTCTTGTAGTTTGCTTTGTACAGGTCCTTCACACACTTGGGTAGGTTGATTCCTAGGTATTTGATTTTCTGTGGCACAATTGTGAATAGAATTGTTTCCTTAATATCCTTTTCATCTCTTTCGTTATTTGTATATAGGAAAGCCACCGACTTTTGGGTGTTGATTTTGTATCCTGCCACTCTACTATATGCATCTATTGTTTCTAGGAGTTTTTTGGTAGAGAGTTTAGGGTTCTCTAGGTATAATATCATGTCATCTGCAAATAATGATAGCTTGACTTCTTCCTTGCCTATCTGGATGCCCTTGATGTCCTTTTTCTTCTCTGATTGCTATGGCAAGTACTTCCAGTACTATATTGAATAGAAGAGGTGAGAGTGAGCAACCTTGTCTTGTCCCTGTTCTCAGGGGGAAGGCTTTCAACTGTTCCCCATTGAGAATGATGCTCGCTGTGGGCTTTTGGTAGATGGCTGTAACTATCTTGAGGAAAGTCCCTTTAATTCCCATATTCTGGAGGGTTTTAATCATGAATGGGTGCTGGATCTTGTCAAATCCTTTCTCTGCGTCTATTGATAGGATCATATGGGTTTTATTTTTTTCTTTTATTGATATGGTGTATTATGTTGATTGACTTGCGAATGTTGAACCATCCTTGAATTCCCGGGATGAATCCTACTTGGTCATGATGTATAATCTTCTTGATGAGTCTTTGGATTCTGTTTGCTAGTATTTTGTTGAAGATCTTAGCATCCATGTTCATCAGGGATATAGGTCTGTAGTTTTCTTTCTGTGTGTTGTCTCTCCCTGCTTTGGGTATCAGGGTGATATGTGCCTCGTAGAAGCTGTTTGGGAGTGTTTCTGTTTCTTCTATTTCCTGGAAGAGCTTGAACAGGACTGGCAGTAGGTCCTCCTTAAAGGTTTGGTAGAGTTCACTAGGGAATCCGTCTGGACCTGGGCTTTTGTGTTTGGGCAAACTTTTAATTACAGTTTCTATTTCCTCGATGGTGATAGGCTTATTCAGGTATTGGAGGTCTTCTTGTTTCAGCTGTGGGAGGTTATAGGACTTCAGGAATTGATCCATTTCTTCTAGATTCTCATGTTTCACGGCATACAGGCTCTCAAAGTAATCTCTGATGATCTTTTGGATTTCTGTGGTTTCTGTTGTGATGTCACCCTTTTTATTTCTGATTCTGTTTATTTGGGTTCTCTCTTTCCCTGTCCTTACAAGTCTTGCCAATGGTTTGTCAATCTTGTTTAACTTTTCATTAAACCAGCTCTTGGTTTCATTAATCTTTTGGATTGTTTTTTTTGGTTTCCAACTCATTGATTTCCTCTCTAAGTTTTATTATTTCCTTTTTTCTTCCTGGGTTGGGCTCCTTTTTGTTGGTCTTTTTCTAATGTCTTCAGCTGTGTAGTCAGGTTATTTATGTGGGCCCTTTCTTGTTTCCTGATGTATGCTTGCAGAGCTATAAACTTCCCTTTTAACACGGCTTTTGCCGTGTCCCACAAGTTCTTATAATTGGTATCTTCATTTTCAATTGTTTCCAGAAATCTTTGGATTTTCTGTTTGATTTCTTCTATGACCCATTTGTTGTTCAGGAGTTAGCTGTTCAGTTTCCTGGTGTTTGGTTTGGTTCCCTGTTTCTGTGTACGGTTAAGTTCCATTTTCAGTGCATCATTGTCTGAAAAGATAGCTGACACAATTTCTTTCTTTTTAATTTTATTGGGGTAAGCTGTGTGGCTCAGCATGTGGTCTATCTTGGAGAATGTTCCATGTGCACTAGAGAAAAATGTGTATTCAGTTTTTTTGGGCATGAAAAGCCCTGTATATGTCTACTAGCTCTCTTTCTTCCATTTCTTCCTTCAGGGCCAATATTTCCTTGGTGAATTTCAGTCTTGTTGATCTATCCATTGTTGATAGAGCAGTGTTGAAGTTTCCAACTATTATTGTGCTACTTTTAATGTCTTCTTTGAGTTCTCTTAGCAGTTGTTTTATATATTTTGCTGGCTCCTCGTTGGGTGCATATATGTTTAGTAGCGTAATTTCTTCCTGGTGTACATACCCCTTTAGTAATAAAAATGGCCTTCGTTGTCCCTTCTAACCTTTTTCAGCCTGAAGTCTATATTATCTGATACTAATATGGCCACACCAGCCTTTTTTGTGGAGTTGGTTGCATGGAGAATGGTCTTCCACCCTTTGATTTTGAGTCTGTGTTTGTTCTGTTATTCAGATGCGTTTCTTGTAAACAGCAGAATGTTGGGTTCAATTTTTTAATCCATTTTGTTACTCTGTGTCTCTTAATTGGTGCATTTAGACCATTGACATTGAGAGAGATTATTGTCATGGGATTTTGTGTCATCTTTCTGTTTGTGCTTGTTGTGCTTATGGGTTTGATCGTATTACAGTAGACCCTTCAGTCCTTCTTTTAAGGTCGGTTTTGAGTCCATGAAGTTCCTGAGTTGTTGCTTATCCATGAAGTTGTGTATCTTTCCTTCATATCTGAATGTGAGTCTGGCCGGGTAAAGAATTCTTGGTGAGGCCTGCAGTTCATTGAGTCTTTTCACAATATCCCACCATTGTTTTCGGGCTCGGAGTGTTTCATCAGAGAAGTCTGCTGTAAATCTTAGAGATGTTCCTTTGTATGTGATTTCCTTCTTTGATCTTGCTGCTTTCGGTATTCTATCTCTATCTATAGCTTTTGTCATTTTTATTAAGATGTGTCTTGGAGTATTCTTGTTGGGGTTTCTTTTAGCTGGTATCCTACGGGCCTCCTGGATCTTGAGGCAAGCGTTCTTTAGATCTGGGAACATCTCAGCAATTATGACTTTGACAGTTTCTTCTTCATCAGGGTTTTCTTCTTGGCCTTCTGGGACCCCAATGATTCGTATATTGTTTCTTCTGGCTTCATCCCGATTATCTCTTGTTGTCTGTTCGGTAATTGTGAGTCTTTTTTTCTATCTTCTGGTGCTGTGTAGCGAATCTTTGGAACTCGTCCCTCGAGATCACTAATTCTTTCTTCAGTAGCTATTATTCTGCTATGCTGGCTTTCCATTGTGTTTTTCATTTCATTTACCTCATTTTTAATAACTGTCATTTCCATTTGCATTTTCCTCACTTCTTCTATCATGTCCTCTTGTATTTTATTGAGTTAGCATTCCATTGCTTCTTTGAATTCCTTATGAATTCTTAGCATTTCTTTCCGAAATTCCTTATCAGAGTGGTTATACAACTCATTGGTAATGCTTGACTCATCTGGACTAGTGATTTCACTCACAGAGCTTGATGGAATTTTGTGTTGCTTTACCATTATGACTATTGTAGGTTGCAAATATGGGATCTTGGGGACTAGATAGTACAGTTAGTAGGTGTCTGGTCTGTTTGCAGAGTTTAGGTGTGGTAGCAAGGAGGTAGGAACCAAGGTTCACTGGTACCTCATGCAAGATAGGTAGTAAGAGGGTCGCACAGGCGTGCTAGCGTCCCACGCGGTTTTGAGTTTTGGGATGTTCTAGGAAGCGCCAGGGGCCCAAAGGCTCCGCAGTGAAACCAAGGCACTTTGCCTTGGTTCCCGTTGATGGAGTTTCCGCTCTTCCCTGGGGCAACTTGGGTCCGCAGAGACGCACCGGTCACGCACACACCTCTGGGGGAGACTGACGCTGGTGGGGAGACTACATACTTACTTTGAGGTAGCATAAGGTTGAAATACATAACAAAATAAAATGCATTTTACATTATTGACTAAAATCAGTGTTAGTATTTTTTGTTGACAATTAAAAATCATTTGTAGGGTAGAAATGGCATTATTTCTAATAATCCTGTATTATAAGACATATCCACCTTTAACATCTACACTACAGATTTACAATAAAAATTTTTCTTTACTTCAATATTGATTTTTAACCTTAATTTTGTATTTATAATATAAAAATGAACTTCATTTGATCAGTAAAGACACATAGAGAAAGTTTAGAAATCCTTTTAAATATTTAAATATGTGCCATAAAACTTACAGCATTTCTTCTTAGGTTGCTGAAGTAAATCACTGGGTATTTTTTGACAACCACAAACATTGGCTACATAAACCTACATATCAAAATTCTGTAGCTTTAAGCTTTGCAACTCAGCAGATATGGATGACCACCATTAGATTAGAAGACAGTTCCATAATTAGTAGCTTCTACCCAAGAACAAAGCATTGTTTTATAATCCTTTTGAAAGTTTACAGTGTATGATAATTACAACTTTGGCTCATTAACAGAGGAAAATACTAACTTGAGTTTTATTTGTTTAGAAATATTTTCTGTGTGTTTGGAAACAATTTATTTTATTTTATTTTATTTTTATTTATTTATTTATTGTTTAACATTTTATTATACCACCGTGAGATATACAATTACAATGCTGTTCACGCTTGGGGGTTTCGATCACACAGTGTTCCAGCACCCCGCCCTCCACCAGTGCCCCCAGCCACCACCCATGTCCCCAATTCCCTCCCCCTCCAACATCCTGCCTAAATGGCAGGTTCTTTATCTCCCTCTCCTCTCCCTCTCTCTCTCCTCCTTCTCCCACACATTGTACACTTCTAAGTGCACTACGCATTACGTAGAAGCCATCATTTGCATTTTTTTGTCTGTATTTAATGCTCAGTTCTATGTTAGCATCAGAACTTTAGACATTTATTCACACATGTTCCCTTCTCTATCTAAACCAACCTCTGACTCCCACATGCTTGTGGTAATTTCCACTTTTCGGTAAGATCACCTAGTATATTTATGTCATGCAAATAAATGCAGTCATTCTATGTCTCTCTCTTTCCTTCTGACTAATTTCACTCAACATGATTCTTTCCATATCCATCCATTTATAGCAAAATTTCATAACTTCATTTTTTCTGACAGCTGCATAGTATTCCATTGTGTAGATGTACCACAGTTTCTTTATCCAGTCATCAGTTCTCGGGCATACTGGTAGTTTCCAGGTTCTGGCTATTGTGAATAGTGCTGCTATGAAAATAAAAGTGCAGATTGTGTTTCCGCTGTGTGTTTTTGGCTTTCCAGGGTATATTCCCAAGAGCGGTATGGCTGGGTCAAAGGGAGCTCAATTTCTAGTCTTCGGAGGAATGTCCATATTGTTTTCCAGAAAGGTTGTACAAGTCGACATTCCCACCAACAGTGTATGAGAGTCCCCTTTTCCCCCACATCCACGCCAGCACTTGTTGCTTTTACCCTTTTGGATATGGGCCATTCTCTGTGGTGTGAGGTGATATCTCATTGTTGTTTTGGTTTGCATCTCTCTGATGATTAGTGATGATGAGCATTTTCTCATATGCCTTTTGGCCATTCGGATTTCTTCCTTGTCAAAGTTTCTGTTCATCTCCTCTCCCCATTTTCTAATGGGGTTGGCTGTTTTTTTCTTATGTATTTGTACCAGTGCCTGATATATCCTGGATGTTAACCCCTTATCAGATGGGTATTGGGTGAATATTCTTTCCCATTCTGTCGACTGTCTTTCTATCTTGGTCACTGTTTCTTTCGAGGTGCAGAAGCTCTTAAGTTTCATGTAGTCCCATATATTTATATTTTCTTCTAGTTGCTTTGTTAATGGTGGGAAACAATTTTTTAATTGCTTCCAAACACAAAATATTTGAAAATGTCAAAAATTCAGTTGACATTTTCCAGTTTTCTGGTAAGGACATTCATCTAAATGGCTTATATTCTACTTTGGAAATGAGGATAATCACATTTCCTTAGAGAGAGTTCCCTGCCATAGGTACGCTGGTTTCCTAATAACTGATTTGTCTTGCTACTTGAGACAGACTTCCGGCATTGTTGCCTAGTGATAATGCTTATCTGGATTTCCTGCCAATCTATGCTGGATCCCTCATTTCTAGATTCCAGTGCCAACCACCTGCCTCCCCACACCTTCATCTGTTGCCTCTTGTCTAAAAAACTAAATTGCTTACCTTACCCATGTGTTACCCTTTTCTTCCAGATGCTTCCTTTAGATAGACTTTCCAGTTTGGGATCTTGCTAAGAACTTGTATCTCTGCCAATCTTCCCTTTGAATAAGTTATTCGAGATAGTAGTCTCATGGATTTGTACTCATGCATTTGACTGGTTGCATCTCAGTACTCCTACTATCAGTCATTTCCAACCTAGTTTGTCTTGACAGCAGTTACATAATAATTTTCATGTGGAGTATAAAGCTAAGAACTAGTTAAGACATGACTGTAGATAATCTTGAAATGTTGATTTATCTGGAGAGCAGAAACCGAGACCAGACTGGAATAACCATATTTGTTCTATCATATTCGTCTATAGTAGAAAGAAGCCTACTTCATATTTTCAGCCATAAAAGTTCTTGTTTTATTCTATATAATGATTTTTAATTTAATGGTTTGGAAGACCACAAATATTTATGTACTGGGATACAATGTTACCATACCTACACCAAAGTCTCAATAACCTTCCACTCTTCCCCCAGAGAACCCTTTCTGTCAGAGTTCCCAGACCTGCTCCATTCCCAGCCATGATAACTTTAACTTGATTGTCAGAGCCTAAGGATTCACTGTATTAAAATTTCCAGTTTAGCGACCATTTTCAATCACTTTTATCTTTAATCAACCATTTCTTGATGCAGAAAAGCTGACTCAACCTTTGAGTTAGAGGTTTGTGTTTAAGTGAATTGACAGAAGGAATGCTTGCTTTAGTGAAGAGCTTAGTCAGGAGACTGTCAGAACAGCTACTGGTCTTTGCAGTCCTTGTCTCCCCCTTCTTAGAGGCAATGACTGTGTCATCCAGCGTGTTTTTTGGCACAGGCTTAAAGCATAATCAGTTCCCATAGGCAGGATAGAGAAAGCAGCTGTTTCACAGCCACTCCTTAGAGTAATATATAGATGTATCTATAAAAAAAGTCTCCAGGCATAATAGTGGAGGGAAGAATGGTATGTTCTAGGCTTTATGGCTATTGACTCAATAAGTACTTAACATCCAACTCAACTGATGTACAAAACTACTGTTTTATTTAGATAGGCATAAGGAGATGAAAAGCTCAATTACATCTCCCATATTTTTGGTGTAAAATAAATAAATAAATAAAATTAAAGTTTTATTGTCCCATGACACTTTACATAAATACTTTGATTTACAAAGTTGTTTGTGACTATGTTATAGACATTCAATATACCAATTTGAATGTAGTAGAATTGAATGTAGTAGAATAACAAATTGAATGTTGTAGAATATACAAATTCTACTACCATTCCCACCACAATTATTTTCAATTTTCCCAACCACTCACTAATCCTTCCCCCATAGCAGGTCCTCAATAATTTATTTTATATTTTTTGTTTTAATTTGGCAAAAGAATGATCAAAAATGTTTTCTCAGAAGAAAGTTAGTGAAGATTGCATATCTCACCATGGGGCTATTAAGCTTTCATATAATACATTGTCAAGATGTTGTTACAGGTTAAGCTTTCTTTGTTGATATTTTTTAATAAAGATTGGATGTCTCCTATATTACATCCCATCCAATCTGGTGTGCTACTCCTGGTTTATCAGTGTAGCAGAGTTTCAGGTGTCCCTCCAAGAAGTCCAACATTTTTAACAAAGTGAAACAGCTTGAGTTACATTTTTTTTTGGGTTTTTTTAGGTCCACCCAGTGATGTGCAGGGGTTACTACTGGCTCTGTACTAGGAGTTACTTCTGGTGGGCTTGAGGAACCATATGGGATAATGGGATCAAATTTGGTTCGGCTGAATGCAAGGCAAATGCCCTACCAAAGGTACTATCACTCCGGCCTTGGAGTTAAATTTTTTAGCTGGGTGGCTTTTGGGTTGTGTGAATGACTGCCGCAACTTATGTAAGTGCAGGGAGTTGGGGGAGGTAGCTCATCCCTGACTGTGTGAAAATCTGAAGATTTCAGTCACAAAACCTGTTTACCTGAGTTTTTCAGCATATCAATTTCTCATGTCGCTCATCCAGAGCAATAGAGTCTGGCCAGGAGCACGGTAGTGTTGACTGTGGACTGTAGCAGTTTTTCGGCTGCTGAGACTCTGTTTGGGTGGCTGTAGGGCTCATTCGCACCCTCCAGAGTACCCTGGGCAACTCAGTCTAGTATGGCGTCCAGAAGAATCTCTACATCTTGTTGATCTTTCTCAATATTTATTTTAAAGTCCTATCTCTCAATTTTGATTCAGTCTTGACTAAAATTTTCTGTTGCCAACTTTCCATAATGTTTACATTATCATCAATAGATTTTAGGTCTTATATATAGTAACATAATTACTCACATGATATGTGTATGTGCACTTCTTTTTTTCCTTGATCTTTCTTTTCACATAGGACTGGGTCTTTATGGACCCTGTTCAATATAAATGTCAGTTTAATATAAATCTCTTTGCCTAAAAATGTCATTTTAATTACCCATTTTTTCTCCACAAACAGTTAATATGTCTCTCGTTGCTTTAAATTACTTTCTGTATAGGAAATTGTCTATTTTGGCATTTGTTCAGCTATTTCATCATAATAATGGAAAGGAGCCCCATATTCTCATTAAAGTGACACAAATAAAACATTGAAAATACAGAAAAAAATATTTTAGAAGTATTTCTTAGATATTCTTAAATTTATCATTCAGGTGTTTCCATTCCTTTCTTTAGTCTAGGCCCCACTCACACTATCACTACTATACTGAAACCCCTAGATGTCATATCATACACAAACTAAGGTCCCGAATGGTTCTTGTGATCTGGCAAGAAGAAGAAACACAATCTTGTTTATAATGAAATCACTGTATCACTGTCTTCCCGTTCATCATCGATTTGCTCTAGTGGGCCCCAGTAACATCTCCATATGTCCTGTCTCATGCTAGTAGAGCCCAAGGCATCTGCTTGCTCCAGGAACATAAAGAGCCTCAATCCATTCCGGAATGAGGTCTATAATTGTTACTGGTATTTGGCATATATATTAAATACAACACGGGTAGCTTGCCAGGCTCTGCTGTGCACGTAGCATACTCTTGTAGGCATCTCTAAGTCCAGCATTTATTGATGAACCACGCGGCCGCTTGCGGCCGCTTGAGCTGGGCACTGATAGGCTGGTCTTTTGGGTGGAGGTCTGACGACAGAGAAGTCCGGATGTGGAAAATGGAGGCCCTCATGGATTGGGGGTCATCTGGCTTGTTGCGAGACTCTGCTGGGATGGTGGGCCAGGGCTAGAACCCACCATCCCTACCGGGCACCTATTGAGCGGCTGGTCACAGGGAGAGCCAGTAGCAGCTCTGACCCATGTCTGGGAGTCTCTGGACCAGCATACCTGAGCCGGATTTAAGAAAGACTGCTGCAGAGTGGAACTCGATGAGCCAGGCGCTGATAGGCTGGTCTGCTGGGTGGAGGTCTGACTAGAGAGAAGTCAGGATGTGGAAAATGGAGGGCCTCATGGAGTGGGGGGTCGTCTGGCTTATAATGAAATGTTGTTTATAATGCTCTGTGATCCATCTCTAAAAGGTTTTGAAGGGCATTTAATTCATATGACTCTAACATATTTAGACTAGGTGATTGCTTGGGTCTGAGGTAGAAAGAGCAGCACAATAGCAAAGACACAGTTGCTGTATTTACTCAGGATTTTTTAACAGTAATTATTTAAAATGTTGGCTTAGATGAAAACAAAGGTATCATGCTAATTATCTAAGCTTCTGGGAATTATTAGAAAAGTTGTTATTACAATTTTTTAATGAAGAGAGTAGTTGAGGAACAGAGCAATGTTTCAGGAATACATTGATAATAAGTTCCATATTAAATGGCAATTCTGGTTACTGGATAACTAGTTATCATGGATCAAACTGAAGAGGACAATCTAGAAAAAATTAGGGCAAAGTCATAAGGACTATTTTTCAGTTTTGCAACCGGCAAGAATACAAAACTATTCCTCTAAATAATTTCTTACCATTAGATTGTTTGCCTTTCTTTCTTTAGCTATGAACTGCCAATTTCTCTCCCTATTTCCCTGCACAAAATACTTCCATTTCAAAGAAATTATCAAGGAATAAAAAAAATCAAAAAGCAGTGTTATTTACCAGATCAAAGGCAGATTGTTTCAAAGCAAAGGAAGCATTGAGAATGTTTTATCCATACGTAATATGATTTGAAATTATATTGAACTCTATAATGTCACTAAAATTTGGCAATTTGGGACAAAAAAACTGTTATTTTCATTAGACAGAACTGAATGTTCCCTATAATAGCCTTAGAGTAAGTGGAAGTAAAGGAGATGGAAAGTTTAGGGAAGTAGGGGTCAGTAAGTTGATTTGAAATCTTGTTCCTTCCACAGTAACTAACTTGTCAAACTGCATTTTCTCTTTAAACTATACTATATTTAAAAATACGTAACAATATGAATATATTAATAAATCTGTTTAAGGATTGCTTAAGCATCATGTGAAAGAAATGAAAACATTAGATCAGTACCTGACATTTGGTAAAAGCTCAAAAAATATTAGATTGAAATAGGACCAACAATGTAAATTGCAAAGCTCAATTAAAATTAAATGTGTAACCCTTTACTCAATAATTATTAACAGTTTCAAAACAGTGTCAGAAAATCATTACATTTATGGATGCTTTAAATATGGTTTAATGTGCAACACACAGGTCAACTCTGATAATCCTGATAATAGGCATATTTCTAAAATAGATTTTCCAGCTCTAAAACATGTAAAGTCCTATGTAAACTTAGACAACTTTCGCTCTATCACTGTGATATCAATTTGCATTTGTGGGATTTGGAAAGAAGTCTTCAAATATTCACCCATTTTTGGGAATATTTATTCATTAGATGTTTCCTGAGAAGAGTACTTGCATTGCTTTATCAAATATTAGTTCTCAGGTATTGCTAAGGTCACAGGATTCCAATGATCAGTTCTTAGCTACAGAAGATAGAAAATAGTATAATGCTTTTGCTTCTAGACAGCACTAATATGAAAACAGAGTCAGGAAATTTTCATTTGACTACTCACAGTTCTAAAGTATATTTAAAGGTCTGCTACCGTAAAACTAAAAATCAATATTTTCCCCAGCTTATCTGTATTTCTTCCAACTCCTAGCCCCAGGAATAAATTTATATTTTCTGATTCTAGGAAATGACTGTTAAAACTTCAATCTTTCAGTGATAAGCTAAATACATAGCATTTTATTGTATCTGGTCTATTGCACTTGGCATAAATGCCCTCAATATACATCCATGCTGTTCCAAATGGATTCTTTCTCACTTTTATCACTTGTATCACTTGTCTTCCCGTTCATCATTGATTTTCTCGAGAGGGTACCAGTAACATCTCCATATGTCCTGTCTCATGCAAGTAGAGCCCAAGGGCACCTGCTTGCTCCAAAAACATAAAGAACCTCAAACCATTCCATCAGGTCATGGGAATAAGGTCTATAATTGTTACTGGTATTTGGCATGTCCTGTCACTGGATGGAAAATTATACCTCGATATAACCATGTACATATCACATTTTTTTACATTGATCGATGGGTACTTCATGATTTCTATATCTTGAGTCATATGAATAATTCTTCCATAAATAAGGGATTATTGCTATCTGCTCATGTTTTTGTTTTAATTCTTTTGTATCAGTGGGATTATACTTTTGTATCAGTGGGATTATTCAATAACATTGTAGGACTTTTTTTCTTTCTTGCCTTTGACTGTTGTTTTTTTACTTTTTTATTATACCACCATTTCCCCTCTCTCCATGTTTCCTTCTTCTGTGTAGGAATCTTCTCTGGTGAGATCCTCTCTCTTTGGTGGGAGACTTGGGCTCTCTTGTATGGTCTAAATTCTGACCAGAGCTAGAGTTTTTTCATTATATTGGATTGCGGTGATAGAGGTTTTGTACTATTAAAAGCCTTATTGGACCTGCGCTGGACTCGTGAGTTTTCATCCATTCCCCGGCGGCCTTGGAGGCAGAAGAAAACATCTCTCCTGATACTGTCGGGGACCCCAGAGGCTCCCCAACATGTATCCTTACACAGGTGAATATTCTTTCCCAGTCTGTGGACTATCACTGCATCTTGGTCACCGTTTCTTTGGAAGTGCAGAAGCTTTTCAGTTTTATATAATCCCTTATGTTTATCTTTGCTTCCATTTGCTTTCTCAGTGGTGTTTATTCTTTGAAGATGTCATTAGATTTGATGTTGTAGACTGGTTTTTCTGTGTTTTCTTTGATGTACCTTATAGATTCTGGTCTGATCCATTTTGATCTGACTTTTGTGCATGGTGTTAGAAGAATGTCTAAGTTTTTTTTAAACACTTATCTGCCTGGTTTTCCTAGCACCATTTGTTGAAGAGGATTTCTTTGCTCTATTTAATATTTTTTGCTCCATTTTTGAAGATTAAGTGATCGTATATTTGAAAGTGTATTTTAAGTTATTCAGATCTATTCCATAGGCCACAAGTCTGTCTTTACGACTGCTTTGTAGTAGAGTTTGAAATTGGAGAAAGTTATATGTTCTATCTTATTTTTCCCCAAGGTTTGCTTTAGCTACTCCTGCGGGATTATTATTCCCTCTTGTCAGAACTTCACCCAGCAGACCAGCCTATCATAGCCCGGCTCGGACGGTTCATCAATATATGCTGGATTTAGAAGTGACTGCAAGAGTATGCCACCCACACTGCAGAGCGTGGCAAGCTACCTGTGTCATATTTGATATGCCAAATACCAGTAACAATTATAGACCTCATTCCCATGACCTGATAGAATGGTTTGAGGCTCTTTATGTTCCTGGAGCAAGCAGGTGCCCTTGGGCTCTAATAGCATGAGACAGGATATATGGAGAAGTTACTCCATATATCACTCGAGTAAATCGATGACAAATGGGAAGACAATGACAGTGACACAGTGATTATACCACCGTGAGATATACAATTACAAAGATGTTCATGTTTGGGTTTCAGTAATACTGTGTTCCAGCACCCATCCCTCTGCCAGTGCCCATTTCCCACCACCAATGTCCCCTGATCCCACCCCTCTGTTGCCTAATTTATTTTTAATTTTTCTAAATTTTATTAAAATACCATAATTTTCAAAGTTATCCATAGTTGGCTTTTAGCTGTACTATATCCCAACACTAATCCTACCGCCAGAGTCATTTTCCCTCCACCAGAATTCTCAAAAACATTCGTACATTTTTTCTTAGTGACGTCACCAATTTATATTTCCACAAAGAATGGGAAAGGGTTCTCCTTTCTTTATGTCCACACTCACACCTCCCTCTTGCTTTATGAAGATAAATTATGAGGATTTGATGCAAAAGATGATGGTTGTATAGTTGATAACATTGAATTATTCCATGACTAGGATTTGATAGGGTAGGAGTACTTAAATGTTTTCACACACAAATATAAGACTTCTACTTTGCTATCGGGGGGTCACACCTTGCAGTGCTCATGTATTACTCTTGGATCTATGCTAAGGGATCACTCCTGAGAGGACTCTATAGAGTCCCTGGCATTGAATCTGGGTCAACCAAATGCAAGTTCAGTTCCCTACTTTTGCACTATCTCTCCAGTTTCCACAAAAAAGATAAGTTTGTGAGGTGACGTATGGAAGAATCCTTTCATTTGTAAGCATAACAACTGACTGTGATGTGTATTTTAACATCTTACCACTGTATCTGTCAATTATGCCTCAGTAAAGCTGATAGTTCAACAAAGGATTCATTGGGCCAGAAAGGTATTATAATGGGTAGGTTCCTTGTGTTGCATGCAGACAACTCAGATTGGATCTGCACCAACCCATATAGTTCCCCATACTCACCAGGAGAGATCCCTAAAAGTGGAGTCAGGAATTACCCTGAGCACCACTGGGTGTGACCCCCAAACCAAAAACAAGCAAACAAACGATTCATCATCACCTCTAAGAGAGGTCTATGGCTCATGTTATATCATGCTCTTTGATAAAGTAATCTGAATAAAAAATTAATATTCTAAAATATGAAAAAGCACTGATGTGGGGTTGTTATTATTCTTGGAAATAATTGAATCTCCAGGAAGTTTCCTTCTTTTTTAATGTATGATTCAGGAAGCAAGGTTTATTTACAAATAATTCATTTTTATATCTGCAAAATATTTTCATTAAAATGTAGTTTTCGCAGAGCAAAATTCATAGTATCTATATTTCTTTTATGCCTTAGGGAAAACATATTTATAATTTTTATCTTACTGTAATGTCTGCTGGGATGGCAGGCCAGGGCTAGGCCTGCCTTCCAACCTGGGTGACTTATGATCAGCTGAGCACAGGGAGAACTGGTGGCAGCTCTGCCCCATGTATGTGAGTCTCTGGATCAGGCATACCTGGCTGGGCTTGAAAAAGACTGCTGTAGGTTGGGTCTCTGACGAGCCGGGCTTGTGATCAGCTCTTCTTCTGGCTGGAGCTCTGATGAGCTTGGGAGTCTGAATATGGAAAATGGCGGTCATGGTGTCGGGCCAGCAGAGTCTCGCAAGAAGCCAGAGAAACCCCCACATCATAAGGGCTGCCATTTTCCACATCCGGACTCCCCAGCTTGTCAGAGCTCTACCCAAGAGAAAAGCTGATCTCTCCCCCATTGAGGTTCATCAATAAATGCTTGAGATTAGAGGTGACTACAGGAGTATCCCACCCAATCGGCAGAGCCTTGCAAGCTACCTGTGTCATATTTGATATGCCAAATCACTTGTCTTCCCCTTGCTCATCGATTTGCTTGAGCAGGCGCCAGTAATGTCTCCATTCTTTGGGAATGAAGTTCATTGTTGTTACTGTTTTTGGCATATGGAATATACCACAGGTAGCTTGTCAGCCTTTGCTGTGGCTCTGGGTTCATCCTAGGGGACCCAGTTTCTTTTTTTTATGTCAGATCATCAACCATCCAGGGCCCAAGGGGCAGAACCCTGGGTGTAGAGGAGTCCAACCTCCAACCTAGATGGCAGAAGGATTTTGCAGATGGGAAGAAATAAGGCTGAAAAATAGTTCCAGTTACTTGTTGTGCCAAGATAGAAGTGTAGCAATAGATTCTCTCTCACAACAGCAATATATTGCATCATTTAGGAAGGTACTTTTTTCCATTACAATGACGCCCAACAATGTACCCAGGGTTGTGTGTATGTGTCTGTGTGCGTGTATTTTTTGTGTTTGAGCCACACCCAGCAGTGCTAGGACATATGTGTAGGTCTCTGCTCAGAGATTACTCCTGGAGGGAACCTGAGTACAATATGCAATACTGAGAATTGAGGCAAGAATCCTATCTGCTATACTACTTTCTCTACCCTTTTAATGCTTTTCTATCTTAAAAACAAAAGAAAAGGAGATTTAATTTTGATTTTTATTGTTGTTTTGGGGACCCAAATTGACAGAACTCATGGGCTACTCCTGGCTTGGTATTTGGAGGTCTCCTGCTGTGCTTGGAGAATCTCATGTGGTGCAGATCTCCTCATGAAATACATGTTCCATCCTAAAGAGTTTCTCTCCAATCTCTGATAAATTTTCTTTAAAGCAAAATTTCAGATTTCAATTCTATCGATGAACAATGGGAAAACAAGTGATTTTTTAATAACCTTCATGAATATAATTACTTATTGGGGCCAAAAAGATAGTAGAGCACATGCCTGGATTCTACTCCCAGCATCACATGTGGCCTTCTGAGAGATGCCAGGCATGATCTCTGAGCACTGAGTCAGAAGTGAATACAGCTGGGTGTGGCCTCCAAACCAAAACATAAATTCATAATAAACAAAAAACACCAAGAAATCTTTACTTTTTCACTTATCATGCTTCAACTTGTTGAAACCTGGATTTTTGTCTTCACTGCTCTATTTGTAATGTCTTACTAAGGACACTGACTGCTACCTTTTAAAAAATGTCAGAGACTACTCAGTTACTGTAACACCACCTGGGCCATTACTCCTGCTAAGTACTCCCAGCTTCATAACATACTCTTTCTCTTCCAAGCTTGTGGCCTAGTGTTAACCCAGAGTTTGCTTCAGTTATTCTCTACCATCTATGGCTTCTTTGTATTTCCAGTGAAGTTTTCCTTAGAGCTCACCCCTCCTGTGTACTTTCCACATGCACATGCTTTTTCTGGAATCTTTCAATTGTTTCTGTGTGTTTATTAAGCATTTATGTGCTGAATTCCCCAGAATCTGTATCCACTGGATTATCCCCAGATGTCCCTGATCTGAGCTCTGGCTTTTCATGTCCAATTGCCAATGACTGCTTTCTACCTTTTTTGAACTCATCTCATTTCAGATCAGCCCTTGACTTACAAACAATTCTCAGAAATGATTCCACCACTTAGCCAATTGCTAACTATTTCTGTTGAAACCCAACTCTCTCTGCTCTTCTTACCGGTATTCACCCAATTGATAATTCATTTTCCATTATATTATTAAAATGTTATGACTTGGGGATGATGTCATCACCACAGAAGTGATTTTTTCATGGCAAAGTTTATCCATTACCCTGTCAATGTGCTCACTCCAATAATTTCCCCAAATGTGGGAACCACCACTCCATAAATTGTGGTAGTAATGGACTGTGTTAATGCTTTTCTCTTGGATTAGAAAATCATGACTTGAATGTAGGACACCATTATCTCTATTTTGGGCTGCTATGCAGCCCCATAAAATGGTTTTTAGGTCCCAAATTTCACCAGTATTAGTCCATACCAGAAACGGTTAATTTCTTAATAGTTCTAAGTTCATTTCCTTACTAAGACCGTCTGATTGCCTGTATCCTTTTAGTAAAATATATGTGTCTTAGAATGCCTTACAAAAGTCTGTACTCTCAGCCGTGGTCAATACCTAAGTAAAAACTCATCTCATCTATTTTCCACTGTTCATTACTGACACTTAATGCATCTGGTTTCATCGTCCAGAGTTCTTCCTCTCTCTCACCAACTTTCCCCTCACAATCATCTCATCCCTTTAGATCACTACCATGTTAATGTCTCTTTAAATTTTCATTATTTTGGAGGTTTCTTTCTCTGGAAACCTATTTCTTCCTCTTCTATACTGAGCTTTCATCTTTACAGGTTCCCAGGTATGCAGTTAGCAAGAGTTATCTGAGAGTATTTAAGTTTTGTTTCTTTATCTATGCCTATATCCCAGGATTCTCCCCAAATTAACTGTTTCCAAAGGACTAGCTTCTTCAGCAAACACTTATGTATTCTACAAATAAAATGGAATAAAGTTGATGTTAAAACACAATACAAAGATCTCTAGAAATTAGAGCCTGTATGTATTTCTTCACATGTTACCATGAAACTACTGCATTTTTACAATGATACAACCTAAAAACCACCTTAGTGTATTTTTCCAAGATAACAAAGGGATCACTTTTGTTTTGTATACTCTTCCCTATTCTGATTTTAAAAACATATATACATAATTTTGCTAATTTTAATATGTAACATGAAAGTAAGTGTATGTTGATTGACTTCTTGACTTAGGACATGAACATATGCATGCAAATATACTTATGTGTTCACATATATATGCATATGTGAATATATACAGTGAATAACTACATATTAAGCACTGTATATATTATATAAATGCATATATGTTTTTAATTTCTAACACTTTTTCTTCAGAGTATGCTTCATAAACACTACTGTTTTACTGATAAAAACACTGAATATTCCACATATAGTTTAAATGAATCTAATAAGTTACTACATAAATTGAGGTTACTTTCAATATGTGAAGTATCTGTTTGTTTTTTTTAATTTAAAGGAGGGAAGAAATTAGCTAGTGGCAAAACTGATGTTTTAGGTAGTTATTTTTACTAAATGAAATTACTTTTGTATCGATTAAAGATACATAACATGTTTTTTAAAATTCATCCTAAATTATATTTTTACCATTCTATAGTTCAAATTTGGATAAACAGTTTTACATGCAATTATATTTCAGACAATAAAGTGAAGAAATATGTTCCAAAACAGGTTTATATATTTTTAAAGCTTACTTCATTTCTGGTGTGAAATTTTTCTAAAAACTACCAAACTATTAAAACTAAACCAGATTTAAGCTGGGACATACTTAGAAACTGCTTTAAAATTTTTGCTTATTGGTATGTTGAATAAATTAACCATGTTCTTCCAGTTTGTATTATGAAGAGTTGGCATCTATGATGACCTATGAATATAATAGAAGATTGATATAAAATATACATGATTAATTTTTTTGGGGGGTCACACCTGGCGATGCTCAGGGGTTAGTCCTGGCTCTGCACCCAGGAATTACTCCTGGCGGTGCTCAGGGGACCATATGGGATGCCGGTGATCGAACCCCGGCCGGCATAGGCTGGCAGCGTGCAAGGCAAATGCCCTACCCGCTGGGCTATCGCCTCCGGCCCCCAACATGATTAATTTTTTAAATAAAAAATGGTCAACATATTTATGAAACTTAAGGTTTTATTCTTAGAGCCAGAGTGATAGTACAGCGGTTAAGGTAGGGTTTTTGCCTTGCATATAGCCAACCTGAGTTCAATCCCCTGCTTCCCATATGGTCTCCTGAGCACCACCGGGAGTAATTCTGAGTTCAGAGCCAGGAGGAAGTCATGAGCATTGGCAGTGAGAAAATTACCCAAAAAAAAGATTTTTTTCTTAAATTATTATTTTGACCAAAAATTGATTCTCTTTTAAGGTTTGACTAGGGCTTCCTCAAATGACGGGATAAATTTAGGCTAGGGGGTTGTATATGAAAGAGTTCTGTCCTCTTCAAATGCTACTTCAGGCTTCATTTCTGCTAATTCACAGTGACTTCTTCAAAAACCATCATTTTTTTCTGAATTCTGGTTGATACAACTTGACAAGGCATAAACATTTATTAATAGCTCATATCCTTTAGTAACTTATTCTTCTGATAAATGTCTAAAAATAATACTTTCTCTAAAATGTGATTGTTTGAAATTTCTTATTATTATCTATTATGAGCTATTAATAAAGAATAGATCTTCTGTACTTGGTTTGGGAACATAATGGGTTGGTTTCTGTTTTGATGTCAAGTGGTTTTTCTCTACCAAATTATTCCATTTAACATTATGAGTTCTTGACAAATGAGGTGATGATAGCCATAGGGGAAGGAATTATAGAATGTAAAAGGAACTCTATTATTAGAAAACAAGGACTAAGAAGGTAATCATTTGAAGAATAAACATTGTAAGGGACTCTATAGATCACTTTTGATTGTAGCTACTGTTCTTTTTAGCATTAGAGGAAATTAATTAGATGATATTTGGGGTGAGTAGACTTATTTTTTCAAACTTAATTACATGAAAATCTAACTGTTCAGAATAAAGATAAAACTTTCTCAAGATATTTAATTAAAAAAAAGATAAAATACCCTTGTCTAGAAACTAACATTAAGAAGTCAATAAAGAGCATTTTGTTCCATGGTGAATTTATAAATATCCACAGGGAAAATTTTCACATATGTATAGAGTAATCTTGTAAGCTTTTTTTTCCATTTTATCTCATACAAATACAATCTTAGCTTTTTTAATATATGTGTGTAATAATACTAGAATACACAATATTGTAAAATTTTTCTTTAAATGTTGGATCATAACTGCTTAGAAAAAATATTTTAACAAAGATCTGTGTAAGTATCTGCAGCATAAAATGCCAGTTTATTTGTGTATTTAGGAAAAAATGTATCTTGCTTCCATTTTTTTCTTACTCTTGCAGATGTCCAAAATGAAGTGGAGAGAGGAGTGCAGAATCTACAGCTTTCCTCTCTCCCATATTGGTGACCCAGGAAGTCATCTTGGTGACCCAGGAAGTGTTTAGGAGGATTAGGACTGGTCAATTAGGCTTTGAGTATTATTATGTCACAGGCCTTATCACCAGCTCAGAACAGCAGTGTCACACTATACCTGAGTTCCGCTCTATCGTCATGTAAGAACAATCTATTCTGACCACCGATTTCTTAGGGAACTGGTAGAACTGGAGTGAAAAGGAAATCAATCCTAGTCTCTCTTTAGGTTCATTCTCTTCTGGTCTTCACCTATCATCTGAGAAAGAATTTCAGGAAGAGGACATAGTGAAGTAAGATAGGTTTCATTGGAAAATATTAGGAACGAAATTTTTATTTATTTTTGGTCAGAGCTCTGATGTTCAGAGATTACTCCTGGCTCTGCACTGAGGAATCATGTCTGGTGGTACTCAGAGGACCATATGGAATGCTGAGGATGGAACTCAGGTTGGCTAAATGGAAAGAAAACACCTTATCTACTGTAGTACCGATCTCTCCAGCCCAGAGAGTTTTGTTTTCAGTCATTTCTCTCCAGAGTGGAGAGATCCATGTAAGCATTCAAGGCAGAGCTATGGAACGGAGTACCATATGCTAATAAAGTAAAGAAAGGATAACATATCTGATGGGGGTGTGGGTGAACCTGCAGGGGGAAGTGAGTGTCTTTTTCTTCTGCCAAATAAGTTTAAATAGGTTTCCTTAATTACCATGGCCTAATTCACCCAAGTCTATTTTAAAGATTAATGTCGAGGAAGAGAGCTTGGAACTATAGTTTGTCTTCCTTTGTAGCAACTGAGCACCATCAAACCACTTATTTAACCTTGTCCAACAGGATTTATTTTTTCACAGAGAATGAGAGAGAGATGGTAACAGTAAAATTAAGTTGGCCTCAGCAGCCATATCAAGGGGACAAATGTAAACCATTGTTTACCTTAACAAGGCACATTAACATAACAGCAAGTATATTAAGAGTTACCAAGAACATCAAGAATTAATCCATGAATTAAGAGCAAAGACAGATATTTAGATAGCTTTGGCAATAGAAAGATATACAATCAGCAGGTATTTGTAATGAATAGCATTGAAGGAGAGGTAATCTATTATTCTTTTTCTCTTTTAATTTTATTTATTCTTTAATTTTATAATTTGATGTCTGGGACCGAGCCAGTAAGGCCTGTAAGGCCTGAGCACGCAGCACCTTAACCCCAATACACTCCCTCTCTTTGGCTCTAATTTTTAATTGTACTTCCTAAACTACCATATCATGATATGAAACTGTGATATCATATCGATAAATGTATGCATATATATAATATATATAATACATACACACAGCAGAGCCTGAAAAGCTACCTGTGTCATGTTTGATATGCCAAAACAGTAACAATGATAGACCTCATTCCCATGACCTGAATGGATGGTTTGAGGCTTTTCATGTTTGTGGAACAAGCAGAGGCCCTTGGGCTACACTAGCATGTGACAGGGACAAATGGAAATGTTACTGGTGCCTGCTAGAGGAAATTAATGAACAACAGGAAGACAAGTGATACAAGTGTGATAATTTTTAAATTAATTTGTATTATACTATAGTGAAATACACAATTACAAAACTGTTCATGATTGGGTTTCAGTAATACCTTATCCAGCACCAGTCCCTCCACCAGTGTCCTATTCTCACCACCAATGGCCCCAAATTCCCTCTCCCCCTTGCCTCTATAGCAGGCACTTTTCCTTTTATTATCTCTCTCTCTCTCTCTCTCTCCTCTCTTACACATTGTGCCTTGCCCTACAGACATTTAGGGATAATAATTAAAATCCTTTGTGTATATTCAATGCTTAGTTCTAGTCAGGTGTTAATATATCCAGAAATTAGTAGAACACTGGTATATATTTATATCGCATTAATGAATGCAGTCATTCCATATCTGTCCTTTTCCTTCTAATTTCTCTTAGCATGATAGCCTCTATGTCTTTCCATTTGCAGGTAAATTTCATGACTTCATCTTTTCTGACAGATGCATATTATTCCATTGTGAAGATGTACCACAGTTTCGTTAGCCAGTCTTCTGTTCTTGTGCATTTAGGTTGTCTCCAGATTCTGACCTCCTTCTAGCTGATTTCAGCGCTACCAAGTCTGTAAGAAATAATTGCTGCATATGCCAAATTTTTAACACTTCGTTGTATGCATGCCTTTCTTTGACAACAATACCACATAATGTGAGAGAAGGAGCAATAGAACAGTGGGCAGCATATTTACCTTGAACACAACTGATCAGGTTCAAATCCTGGCATGTCCTGTGATCCTTTGAACCCACTAAGAATGATCCCTGAGCATAGTCAGGAGTAAACTTTGAGCAGTACTGATTGTAGCCCCAAGACTGGAAACAAACTAACACCCCCTAGAAACAAAACCATAATGTGGTTAGATATGGTAAAAATAAAAATCTCTGTTAGATGAAGTTGATATAGAACATAGGGTTAAAGGTCAAGAGATAACTCAAAGAGCTGGAGGGCATGCTTAGAACCAAGGGAGGCTGGGCTGGTGACCTGTGTTCACTTCCTCCTTAGTATCCAGCTGTGCAGGGAGCACCACAAGCACTGAGGAAAGTTACCTCCAAGCACCAAGGTGACTCCAGGCAAGAAAATTTAAAATAAAAAGGATCAAGGACTTTTTAAACAAATGACATTGTTACAAGTCTTTTTACTTCTAATTATGGAATTTTAAAAACTTTTGAAATGTTAATATGCTATTTTCATTCGAAGTGCTCCTTTGCTATAAGTGCCTTAGTAAACTTCGAGGACATAAGGCATGAACACCTCATGAAGTATATATATCTGCCACTTTAATCTGCATGAGTATATGTATCTTATTATTTTTTGGTGTCTAGAGCAAAGTATGTGCTCAAGAAATGTTTCGCAAAAGAAAGTAGTATTGCTCTTTCTTCCCAAATACAACATCAACCATCAACCTATACTTATTTCTTTTATAAAGTACTTCTCAAATTTTAGATATATCATATTTCATGCATGTCATTTTTTTTCCACAAAGTTATTAAGTTATAATACCCATCACTTTACACACATGGACACATGGAATCTCAGGAGGGTTAATTTCCTCAAGGTGATACTATACTATATTTAAGAACCCAGAACATTTTGGCAGGAGGCTGTGCATCATCCTTTCCTTCCCTCCTTCCTTCCCTCCTTCCTTCCTTCCCTCCCTCCTTCTCTCCCTCCCTTTCTCCCTCCTCCCTTCCCTCTCTCCTTCCCTCCCTTCCTTCCTTCCTTCCTCCCTCCCTCCTTCCCTTCCTCCTCCCTCCTTCCTTCCTCCCTCCCTCCCTCCTTCCTTCCTCCTCCCTCCCTCCCTCCCTCCCTTCCTTCCTTCCCTTCTTCCTTCCCTCCTCCCTCCCTCCCTCCCCTCCCTCCCTCCCTCCCTCCCTCCCTTCCTTCCTTCCTCCCTCCCTCCCTTCCTTCCTCCCTCCCTTCCTTCCTCCCTCCCTCCCTCCCTTCCTTCCTCCCTCCCTCCCCTCCCTCCCTCCCTCCTTCCTTCCTTCCTTCTTTCCTTCCTTCCTTCCTTCCTTCTTTCCTTCCTTCCTCCCTCCCCCCTCCCTCCCTCCCCTCCCTTCCTTCCTTCTCTTCCTCCCTCCCTCCCTTCCTTCCTCCCTCCTCCTTCCTCCCTCCCTCCCTCCTTCCTTCCTTCCTTCCTTCCTTCCTCCCTCCTCCCTCCCTCCCTCCCTCCTTCCTTTCTTCCTTCCTTCCTTCCTTCCTCCCTCCCTCCCTCCCTTCCTTCCTCCCTCCCTCCCTTCCTTCCTTTCTTCAGCTTCCTCCCTCTCTTCCTTCTTTCCTTCCTTCTTTCCTTCCTTCCTCCCTCCCTCCCTCCCTCCTCCCTCCCTCCTCCCTCCCTCCCTTCCTTCCTTCCTCCCTCCCTCCTTCCTTCCTCCCTCCTTCCTTCCTCCCTCCCTCCCTCCTCCTTCCTTCCTCCTCCCTCCCTCCCTCCCTCCCTCCCTTCCTTCCTTCCTTCCTTCCTTCCTTCCTTCCTTCCTTCCTTCCTTCCTTCCTCCCTCCCTCCCTCCCTCCCTCCCTCCCTTCCTTTCTTCCTTCCTTCCTTCCTTCCTTCCCTCCCTCCCTCCCTCCCTCCCTTCCTTCCTCCCTCCCTTCCTTCCTTTCTTCCTTCCTTCCTCCCTCTCTTCCTTCTTTCCTTCCTTCTTTCCTTCCTTCCTCCCTCCCTCCACTCCCTCCCTTCCTTCCTCCCTCCCTCCTTCCTTCCTCCTTCTCCTTCCTTCCTCCCTCCCTCCCTCCCTTCCTTCCTCCTCCCTCCCTCCCTTCCCTCCTTCCTTCCTTCCTTCAGCCTTCCTTCCTTCCTTCCCTCCTCCTCCCTCCCTCTCTTCCTTTCTTCCCTTCCTTCCTTCCTTCCTTCCTCCCTCCTTCCTCCTCCTTCCTTCCTCTCCTCCTCCCTTCCTTCCTCCTTCTTCCTTCCTTCCTCCCTCTCTTCCTTCTTCCTTCCTTCTTTCCTTCCTTCCTCCCTCCCTCCCTCCCTCCCTCCTCCCTTCCTTCCTTCCTTCCTCCCTCCCTCCCTTCCTTCCTCCCTCCCTTCCTTCCTCCTCCCTCCCTCCCTCCTTCCTTCCTCCCTCCCTCCCTCCCCTCCCTCCCTTCCTTCCTCCCTCCCTCCCTCCTCCCTCCCTCCCTTCCTTCAGCTTCCTTCCTTCCTTCAACCTTCTTCCTCCTCCCTCCCTTCCTTCCTCCCTCCTTCCTTCCTTCCTCCCTCCCTCCCTTCCTTTCTTCCTTCCTTCCTCCCTCTCTTCCTTCTTTCCTTCCTTCCTCTTTCCTCCCTCCCTCCCTCCCTCCCTCCCTTCCTCCCCTCCCTCCTCCTTCCTTCCTTCCTTCCTTCCTTCCTTCCTTCCTTCCTTCTTCCATTCCTTCCTTCCTTCCTTCCTTCCTTCCTTCCTTCCTTCCTTCCTTCCTCCCCCCTTTGTATTTCTTCCTTTGCACTTGCTAATTCTCTAGATTTACTCCGGGCTCTGTGTTAGGGATTACTCCCATAAGACTGGGGGACCTGGGGGTGCTGGGATCAGTCTGGGTCAGACAATGTCAAGACAAGAGATGCTACCAGCTGTAGTGTCTCTCCTGGTCGGACTGTTTTACAGATGCACTTTATCCCTTCTATTTACATGGCTTAAATGGGGGAATCAGGTACAAAAAACAGTCATAACTGTCTTAAATTGTAAACTCAGACATGATTTGATTACACTGTTTTCCTCTTTATTTAAATTCAGAACAGTGTTGAGTAAACTTCTCTTGGAATTCTATTCAATTTCAGCTATTGTGAGCAAAAGGTTTCCTGAACTCAAGGAATGCATAAAGGTACCTCTTCACTTAGAACAAAGATGATCTCAGTAAAGATAACAATATAGTTAAGAGTGTGAAGACGAGATCTCTAGAAAGGAAAAACACTATCATTACGAACGCCCTTACCACAGCGAGTTCATCAGCTTGAAGAGCTTTTGAAATAGACACCTCTGAGTTGTGCAATCACACCATTCTTGGTTATTTAAGGATTTTACAGTTCAGTTATATGAGCTACAGTTTTTAAGGATAGGTTGTTTACTCCTACTTATCTAATTTTGTTTGGGTTTCAGAAAAGTAAGAAAATTTTACCTGAGAGAGAAAGAGCTAATGAAAATAATTATTAAGCAAATCCCAGAGTGTACATTAGCAGAAAATGTACATGATTTGAGAATGCAACAAGGAGCCAGTAAGGTTCAGGAAACTCTACTCTCATAGTTCAATTTCTTTAAAGTGCTGAACTTTGCTTGACAGTCTTTTTGACCAGGTGTGTTCAGGAATTTAATGGAATTTTTCCTCAACTACTGAGAGTTCAATAAAAGAGGCACTAAATCTTCTTAGCACATAGAAATTATATC